>OZ034800.1:65440195-65460195 GCA_964028335.1 Altica lythri
TTATGAAATTTTATTTTTTACCAATTATAAAATTATTAAAAGTAACAAAGTTTTTAGAAACAAATAATTAAATAATTGAATTTAATTATTTTAATGAAACATATTATGTTCATAATATTATCCAAAATGCTATCGAAATTTGTTTCGAAAATTTCTAATGACTTGAAAGCGAAATTAATTTACACTCATTCCTCATTTCTGTTTGTAGCTGCTCAACATTTTTTTGTCGGTTTAGTTTTGAGAACTTTGCGTTTTAAAGACCAATCTAAAAAAATCAACGGACTATGATATGTGGGATTTCGGTGATCATTCAATAGGCCTTCTTTTACATATCTATCTAATTGGTAATATATCAAGATAGTCACTAACAGTTTTTGCAAAAAATGTTGATCCTTTAAATCAACATTTATATATTAAAATGTTCATCACTAGAATGTTGTTCGTGTTCTAGTTGTTGCATAATTTGTTCCTATTATGATTATCTTCCAGCAGCTCCTGGAAACTTGTAAGCTTATAAGGATACAATTAATGTGCTGTAAAAATTCGTGCCACTATCGATTGGTTAAGTTCAATATTTTAAATATGTGGTAAAAATATTAGGTAAGCTTTTATTGAATAGATAAGTAGTACATTCATTCTGATATCTTCGCTAAGAGTAGTTTGTCGATAAGTACTTGTTTTTCTTAGATTGTTTTTATACAGGGTGTTTTATTAACAATTATCCATATAGTAACTGGAGAAACCTTAGCACGAAATCTGAAGATTTAAGCCAAAACACTTAAATAAAATATTCCTCCTAACCGAGATATAGGGTGTTTTATTTTAAATATTCTAAATGATTGTATCCCATATTTTTGACACCTTCCAGTATTTTTTGTTTATATTTGGCAAAGAGTTTACACATATTAGGTTACTTTAAACAGTGGCAAAAGATAGTTTTTCTCTATTACCAGAGGCGTGCGGTAGGGATGGATACTTTCTTTTATCCCTCTACAATTTACGCCACTGTCGTAATAATTATATCTTCATGTTTTTTTGATTCTTCGTCACTTTCTACGTAAATATCATCCTCTTGTCTCAATACAATAGAGTGAGTAGTTTTCGAGTTATTTGCATTTAAATGTAATGTTTAAAATATCCATTTTTGTTTTATTGCTTATTTAACATGAGTGTCCTTAATAATTTAACCACTTTGATGATAAAATTTGTTAATTCTAATCGTAAATTCACATGAGTCAATAACTATTTCACTAAATAAATAAAATTTATTAGTTTAAAATGATTTTTTCATATTAATAATTATTAAAATTTCAGTTTTAAATTTATGTATTTTACTAACAATGTTTTGCGATATAGGTGGCAGGTTAGGATATTTCTCTCTCTATAGTTGCGTAACTTCCGTTTGTAATCTTGCTCTATCTCTTTGTGACATTTTTATTTTAAGCTGTATAGTTTTTCAGTTTTATTAACAGATAGCATTTTAGTTAAATATACAGTATTATACTATTTCTCTAAAAGAACTGACTTTTCTAATAATCGATATTATTAAATATTAAAACACTTGTTGACCGTTTAAAAACGTTGTTTATTAATACTTTAACCACCCTATAAAAATGAAAATGACAGTAGTGCCGATTATAACGATCAACGATGACGTCGTATCTATAAATTGGGATACCCTATACACATTATTATTATTTATAACAAATCTAAATTGGACAAACTGCTGCATTTTTTAACATTTTTATTTAAACAATTTTTTTTCTACATTACTGACTCGTTCTGTATATATATATATATATATATATATATATATATATATATATATATATATATATATATATATATATATAAGAAAGCAGGAGTAGTAAACGGGTCACTAGTAAATAATAAACTTCGTTGATAACTATTAGGGAAGACCCGGGACTGAGGAAGCAATGAAAGTCAGATGCTTCAAAGTGAGTGCTTTTTATTTACGTCGAGCTTTCGCCTATCGGTTATAAGCTTCTTCAGGACTAACTACAATGGAATAACATTCTTTACATTAGGTGTTAAATACAAAAACAATCATCTTACCGAAATAGTAGCACGTGGCTCAGTGGTAAAAACTCAGAACAAGATTGAAACATTTGTGTTCAGGTAAGATCACTAGACCTGAGATGTTAACCATCTTACACTAATAAAACTCTCTTAAGTCGATTTGATTCGAAATAAAATAAATTCGATGTTGAATCTTAATTTAATAATGAAAATTCTGTTGGAACTATACTTCGAAAAACGTTGTGGCAAACAGTAACTCAACTGTCACTTGTTGAGTTGACATCCGCCACCTCGTCTTCCGGTTAGTTCGGAGCGCGGGAAAATTTAAATTAGAATTTCTGATTCAAATCAACCTAACTGTTTTATTTACAGGTAAAGGGCTATCGTTGCTCGAATGCCAATGTACAAATTGGAATAGAATCATTTTAAAAAGTGTAATTAAAATTAAAAACAGGATTAAATTAGAATTGTGTAAACTAACAAGTGTAAATATCTTTAAATAATATTAATTATTTTGTTTAATTTGGTTTCTAAAAGACACAAAGATAGACATTTGATGTTTTTGAATAAAGTAAAAAAGAGGGAGGAAAAGTTAAAATGAATTAAAATGTTTGCACAGGATTGTCGCTTACGTAGGACTGTGGTAGTTTTTTACGTTTAGTGAAATTTTGTTTTAGTAAAAACGTATATATTGAACTCAAATTTTCTATATCTTTTTTATGGTTTACGGCGTTAGCACAATTATTAATATAACACATTTCTAGTATTTTTCGTTGGTAATCTTTGTCAGACTTATCTAAGATTACGACCTCATCGTAAAGGACTTTATGTTTGGTCTCATTTACATGGATACTGAGACTGGTAGCTGTGGGTTTGCGATTACAATCGCTTTTGTGAAGATTTATCCTTTTACTGAGTCTTTGGCCAGTTTGACCTATATATAATTGGCCACATTCACACGGTAAACCATAAATTACATTACAGCACTTTGTTATTGGAGTGCGATCTTTGAGATTTGAATAAAATAAATTAAGTTTTTTATTGTTATAACTAGCTATTTTAACGTTAAAACTACTAAACAGTCTCGTAAGAGGCTTCGTTAAATTATGGATATAAGGTAAAGTACCATATTTAATATTAATGTCTAAGTTTGTGTTCTTTTGATTGTTAACATTATTCACTTCATTGTTAGAATATAACAATTTGTTCAACAACTTTTTTGGATAATTATTGCTAATTAAGATGTCAAATAGTAATTTTAAGTTCTTATCTCTAAATGTTGGATGTGAGATGTTTATTATTCTATTCTTCATTCCTATGACAGTATTAATTTTCTGTTTGAGGGGGTGATAAGAGTTAAAAGGAATGTATCTTCCTGAATTCGTGCCTTTACGGTACCAATCCAGACAGATTACATTATTCTCTGTTCTAACCACCCTGGTATCAAGAAATGGTACCGATGAGTTAGCCTCCTCCTCTACTGTAAATTGTAGGTGTGAGTTGTAAGAATTAAATATATTAAGTGTACTTTGTACTTCATCACGTGGGACTGCTGTAATTAAGTCATCAACGTATTGAAATAAGAATGGAAATTGAAAATGCACGTTCTGATGTACAAAATACAATAATTTATTCATAACTATTTCGGCTAGTATTGGGGAAGCGGCCCCTCCCATCGGTAAGCCCATCTTTTGTTTGTAAAACTTATCTTGGAATGAAAAATAGGTATGATTATACAAAAATACAATAATATCTAAAAACATTTTTTTGGATATATTACAATTTGGTTGAATCAAATCAAAATGTTCTTCCATTATCGAAGTTATTAAAAATAGAGGAATATTAGTGAACAATGAAACTACATCAAAAGAAACTACAGTGAAGCCATCTGGTATTGTAATATTATTAATTTTAGAAGCGAAATCAAATGTATCCTTAATTCTGAACTTATTAAAATTCTCAAAGGAGATAGACAGGATATCTGCTATCATTTTTGCCAACGGTTGTGTGGAAGCTCTAACACAAGAGACTATTGGCCTTAAGGGCACTTCTGGTTTGTGAACTTTTGGTAAACCGTAATACTTTGGGCAAATCCCATTATAGGTGGTAATAGATTTTGCAACCTGTTCGGAGATATGTCTCTCTTCTTTGAGCCTTTTAATAAGTTTGTTACAATTATTTTCCATTAAAGACGTAGGGTCCCTATTAATCAATTCATACGTAGTGTTATCATTAAGTAGATCAAATGATTTTTCTATATAACTAGCTTTTTCCATTAGGACCGTAACATTACCTTTGTCCGATTTGGTAATCAATAAATTCGGATTGTTTTTTAAAAAGGTTCTAGTGATATTCTCAATTCTAGCTGAAGGCGATCTGACATTTTTATTAAATTGTATATAGTTTGTAATGCAATTTGTAGCCTGGCTTCTAATTAAATTTTGATGTTGTTCAGGGATCCAAGAAATGATGTTTTCTAATTCACAGACAAGTTTAAAGATATCCAAGTCTCTAGGGGTTGATGGTAAACTAAATTTTGGACCAAGAGATAAAAACCCAACTATTTCTTTAGGGATTTGAGTGTTAGAGATGTTTTTTACCCATTTTTCATTATTACTATTAAAAATGTCATTTTTATTTTTAATTAAGTGTTGTAATTTATTTATGTTGTTATTTTTTATTTTATTAAAAATTCTATTGAAAGCATTCTGTTGTTTGAATAAAAATTCATCAAGAATATCGTACGGTACTAATTCTTGTAGTCTATGTATGAATTGATTGATATTGGACTCTAATTTTGAAATGTACAAGTTTGTGTCTCTTATAGTTATTTGTTGAAGTCTATTATTTACCTGTTGTGTTAATCCTTCGATTTTATGTAAGTTGTGTGATCCTAGATGTTGTGGTAATGTCCAAATTGTTTGCGTGTTGTCTTTGATAAATTTAGGTGTAACATTATTTCTTCTACATTCAAGCAAAAAGATCCTTCTATTTACCTGGTGGGCCAATTTTCGTTGTGTATTGGCTAGTTCTTTCATGAATTTCATAGCGTCTGTTCCATATCTCGTTCTAATGTAATCTGTCTGGATTGGTACCGTAAAGGCACGAATTCAGGAAGATACATTCCTTTTAACTCTTATCACCCCCTCAAACAGAAAATTAATACTGTCATAGGAATGAAGAATAGAATAATAAACATCTCACATCCAACATTTAGAGATAAGAACTTAAAATTACTATTTGACATCTTAATTAGCAATAATTATCCAAAAAAGTTGTTGAACAAATTATTATATTCTAACAATGAAGTGAATAATGTTAACAATCAAAAGAACACAAACTTAGACATTAATATTAAATATGGTACTTTACCTTATATCCATAATTTAACGAAGCCTCTTACGAGACTGTTTAGTAGTTTTAACGTTAAAATAGCTAGTTATAACAATAAAAAACTTAATTTATTTTATTCAAATCTCAAAGATCGCACTCCAATAACAAAGTGCTGTAATGTAATTTATGGTTTACCGTGTGAATGTGGCCAATTATATATAGGTCAAACTGGCCAAAGACTCAGTAAAAGGATAAATCTTCACAAAAGCGATTGTAATCGCAAACCCACAGCTACCAGTCTCAGTATCCATGTAAATGAGACCAAACATAAAGTCCTTTACGATGAGGTCGTAATCTTAGATAAGTCTGACAAAGATTACCAACGAAAAATACTAGAAATGTGTTATATTAATAATTGTGCTAACGCCGTAAACCATAAAAAAGATATAGAAAATTTGAGTTCAATATATACGTTTTTACTAAAACAAAATTTCACTAAACGTAAAAAACTACCACAGTCCTACGTAAGCGACAATCCTGTGCAAACATTTTAATTCATTTTAACTTTTCCTCCCTCTTTTTTACTTTATTCAAAAACATCAAATGTCTATCTTTGTGTCTTTTAGAAACCAAATTAAACAAAATAATTAATATTATTTAAAGATATTTACACTTGTTAGTTTACACAATTCTAATTTAATCCTGTTTTTAATTTTAATTACACTTTTTAAAATGATTCTATTCCAATTTGTACATTGGCATTCGAGCAACGATAGCCCTTTACCTGTAAATAAAACAGTTAGGTTGATTTGAATCAGAAATTCTAATTTAAATTTTCCCGCGCTCCGAACTAACCGGAAGACGAGGTGGCGGATGTCAACTCAACAAGTGACAGTTGAGTTACTGTTTGCCACAACGTTTTTCGAAGTATAGTTCCAACAGAATTTTCATTATTAAATTAAGATTCAACATCGAATTTATTTTATTTCGAATCAAATCGACTTAAGAGAGTTTTATTAGTGTAAGATGGTTAACATCTCAGGTCTAGTGATCTTACCTGAACACAAATGTTTCAATCTTGTTCTGAGTTTTTACCACTGAGCCACGTGCTACTATTTCGGTAAGATGATTGTTTTTGTATTTAACACCTAATGTAAAGAATGTTATTCCATTGTAGTTAGTCCTGAAGAAGCTTATAACCGATAGGCGAAAGCTCGACGTAAATAAAAAGCACTCACTTTGAAGCATCTGACTTTCATTGCTTCCTCAGTCCCGGGTCTTCCCTAATAGTTATCAACGAAGTATATATATATATATATATATATATATATATATATATATATATATATAACTTGCTCAGTAATTAATTTATAAGTATATATGCTATAATTCAAAATTTTACTTTTTATATTAAATTTAAACTTTTTATAAGACATTTTAATTAAGGTAAATGACTTTGATATATGATTCTAATCTAAATATGAATTTTATATTGCCCGTACTACTCTTACCTCAGAGCAGAGTTCAAAATTTAGGAAATTTAATTATTGAAATTTAACTCTTAATTTTATTATAAATATAATTTTAATTTAATTTTAATACCTTATTTGGAACGCCAATGGTAAGACATGCGCATGGGTTATTGGTTTTTTAACTGAATACTTAACCTTAAAAATTCTAATTTAATATTTCGTGACTGTGAATGGTGAAAAGTAATTGTTTTAATGAAATTGTTAAGTGAAAATAAGAAATTCTAAATATTCTTAAGTCTAGTGATGTGCAAAATTAATTTTTAAATGAAAGTGAAAATGAATATAGTTTATACAGCACAAGAAATTAAACACACAATTATTTATTTTTATACTAAAATACCGTATAACTGCTGCTAAATCTATTCTCCACGTCTTCTGCCATATAAATGAAGAATTTTTTTGAATTCTTGAGAAAAACTGCTATATTCAAAACTGGTAAGTATTTATTTCAATACTTCTCTTCTTAACCTGATAATTTAATCTTCTTAGCAATGATAAATATTCTTTCCAGTACAATATCTCTTTTCTTCGACCTTTTTCAATCTCTTAAAATAACTTTAAATAATCTTTCTTTTTACCAAAGTCGTACAACTCCTTCTATTCAACTTTAGTACCAATATTATATTATTTAAATCTCTTTAAACTTATTATTTTATCAAAAAAACTCAATTTTAATACTGCAAAACATTTATTACAACCATTCTCTTCAAAAGAACCAAGGGAAAGAGAAACAATCTCTAAAATCAACAAAATTAACACTTATTACTAACAATCTAAATCCTATATAAATTTTTCCAAAACAAACTTGATTCTATACAAATAAAATAAATCAGCCCACCTAGATTACTTATCTTAATTTTTTTAACAATTTCTACCATCATACATACTAGATTTATAACATTATTTTGCAATTTTGTATTATAACCCTACATACTAGATTTCTAACAAAAATTATAAATTTTATTTTCTATTGTGTTTTAATATAAATTTAATTTTTTAGAATTTCTCATTTCTTATTAATTTTATAAATGACAAATATGAATATTATGAAAATAATAAATATGGAAATTATGGAAGTGAAAATTTATACACAATCTATTAAAATTAAGTATTCAATAATTATTTATTCGATTAATTAAATTATTTTAAACCAACGATGTATTTTAATATTTAAGTTTTTATTCATCTTTCTTATTTTATTTTTCCGTTTTTTTAGGAATGAAGAGAAAAATTTTTAATATACTGAAAAATGAAACTAAATTATGCAAATTCCAAAGCTTTGCACTCTACCCTGGGATCAAGAAAATGTTTTTTAATCATTTTATATTTAATTTTAAATATTATATACTTCATCTCAATATATTGACCCTATTTTATTAAAAATAAAAACGTCAAACACAGTTCAGTGATTTTTTTAAATAATAAGGAAGGTTCAAAATGTATGTATAGTTTATATGTACTTACTAGTTTAATTAATGTCAGTTGGTCGAAGTAACTTACCTGAAAATAAAATATAGCATATAAGTTATGAGTTTAAATAGCAATATAATTTAGAATGCCTATATTAACTAAGACATATTTTTACATAGATATATAAACAAAGTTTTTAAAATTTTAGAAGGTATACAAAAAAAATAATTTAAATAATATTAAGGAGAAATTGAAAAAATGTCGCATCTAGCAGAATTTAGAACCGCAACCTTTGCCTTTACGCGGCAACGCTCTAACCATTTAGCTTTTATTTATAGATTTCTGGTCCTTAAATTCAATTCATGTCACATGTGATCTTACTCACCTTAAGCATATATAGCATGACATTAATGAGGGAGATGTTTTGTCAAATCGACAATTGAAACAAAGTATCCATAACTAATTTTGAAGAGTTTCAAATTTGGGTTATTATAACTGAACAGTATTTTTTTTGGTAACGCTTGGTCCCGATTATTTCGTTGACTGCAAATAACATGTTCAAAGGACAGATCACAGAATTCATAGTAATAGTTATAAATTGACAAAATTTAGGTTTTGAAGTACGAGTGCAGTTTGTGAAACGAACCGCAAAGAACGAGTACTACAAACCGTCATTGTAATTCGAGTGTTACATACTATTTTTTATAATGATTTTTTAAAAGTATAAAAAAATAAATAAAATTACAATTACAGTTTTTCGAAATTATTTATTTATGTTGGCAATCTTGACACTTGACAATTTTAATAATTTTAAATTTGAATGTTTGTCAAATTTGTATAAAATATCCTGAACTTCGCAATATCGCTGATAATGTAGTTAATAATTTACTACCTGAACTCTTTATCTTTCGTTAACAATAAATGCAGTGCAACCAATTGTGAAAAACAAAAAGTTACCAAAAACAGTGTTACAATGAATCTATTTCGATACTGTTTTTAGTGTCGAAATAGAAACTTTGTCAACGTGAATTATAAAAAATGTATTTTGATATTTCTCTTAGTGTTCAGCCAAATTTGCAATGTAAGCGCAAAAAATGTGTTTATCTACATCACATTTAAAATTATCAGTATATTATGCATGTTTTATAGAAATAAATCTTCCTCTGAAATGACTCTATACATAAAGGAGGCTTTACATTAAGGCAACTAATGGCAACAAACCGCATGCAGCGAAATCTAATGCTGCAAGTTGCCATATTAATTGAAGAAGGCGCACAATAGCTTGCGGCGGTTTACTCTCCTAAATGTTCTAGGTCCGACACGTATGGGTTCAATAGCTTGTTTGCCTTTGGTGTCATGGTTTGAAATCAAGAGAAAGTAAAGGTTTTGATAGAAGTAGCAATTTCATAGTGCAATAGAATTTACCTGTTAGCAGTACACAAAATTGAAAAATTGTGTCAAATTTCATAATTAGAGGAGCACCGGAGTTAGAAGGTTATTAAATTCCTATCTCTCAATACGTGTAAAATTTCTGAATAGGGTCCCGTCATCAGCCATAAGGTTTTTAAAAAGGTAATCTCGATTTTCATCACTGTTCACAAATAACTCTTTACATCATATCTTGCGTCTTTGCCTGTTCCGCTTTCTTCTGATAAGAAGTAAGTAAGCTACGGCAGCTATCAGTTGCATAGACACCTGGGGATTATTTGAGTTAAAAAGTTGACGAAACCAGTCGCAGTATGTATAAAAGGAATAGTCGTATGCTGTTGTCGTTGTTCCGCATGCAGCAACTAAATTGCTGGGTTTTTTCATAATCGCGTGCTACGAGCAACTAGATTGCCTAGGGTTGCCTCAATGTCAGTTCTTGTCTACGCATCAATATCAGTTGCGTAGTTTTAAAGATCTAAGTATACATAGGCACAGACAGAACGCGCCGGACAGCGACTTTGTATTATACACCAGGCAAGCAGAAAAAAGTACAATGATAAAGTCCGGAAAAATCTTAGAAAGTAGGGCAATTTTATCGTATAAAGGGAAAAATTCTAAAACCTACTGCATTTCTGATTGGTTCAAAGAGGTGGCAGATTTTGAGCAATAAACAAAGAAAAAGTGCAAAACTGTCAATTTTGCGTTTTTTTTCATCTAGTTTCTTGGGGTTTGATATTACAAAAAAAGTCAATTGAGTAATTTGTAAAGCTGGAAAAAATTGCAAAATTGTTTAAAACCACCATTTTGTTTATTGTCTATTATTATTATTACAATATTTAACTTTTTTTATTTTTAGTATTTCAAAATATAGCCCTTTTTATGACAAAAAATTTTAGATATTCTAGAATGTTCTATCTTATTTGTTGCTGAGATATTTAAGTTCTATTTGGTGGTAACATTTTAATTTCGTTCATTCTTTAAATATTTTTTATTATTCGTCATATAGATACAACGTGTAATTTTATTAGTACGCTTTAATGTGAAAGAACTGGAGGGTTCCACTGAAATACTGGTTTGAGAAAAAAGATAAACAAATTACATTCTAAATTAATATTACCTGTTTTCTTTAACTGTTTTGATATTTTTGCTAATGATATTGAAGTCCCGTTGTAAGAGCAGTAAATGTTATTTATTATAGCACGATATATTTTAAAGAGTAGAAATGTAGAAAAATCATCTTCAAGTAGTTAATATAATATTTCTCCTAGTGTGGATATAAAACCGGTAATACGGTCTGCCGTCATGCTATAAAGGAAAATATAAATATCCAGAGAAATAGAGTTTATTAGGAAATTTTTCACGAGGGCCCCAGGCAGACAACAAAGCAAATATGATGGCAGATCCAAAGCGAGCGCCACGTCTCGTTTTATTTCCACTGAAAAATACTATGTGTACATTTTCAGAAGGTATATTGCATTATAGTAGCGAAAACACAATGAGAAGGAACAATGCTGCGAGATCGTCGCGACTTTAGGGACGTACTTCAATACGAGGACGTCGCCAGGGAGAAAAAACTTTATGACCCCTCCATTAAGGCACTTAACTCTTTCTCTATTATGGAATTTTTTTAGTTTGTTCCGTTTACTGCTCGTTAAATATTGAAAATAAAATTTAATGATAAGATGAAAATATATTCATTGCCTCAATTTTAACGACACAGATCTGACTTTTTTTTCATAATTTTACCATAAAATATTTCATTTAAAATAAAATATTTAAATATTCTTAAATACAAGACCAGAAAAACATTGGGATAAAAGCAAAATTTTTACCGTAAATAAAGCTATTTTTTCTTTACTAGAAGCAAATCCACCCAATCGTTTCTATATGTTTTCAAATTTAACAAGTGCCCCCTTTTTAAGGTCTTAACAATCAGAGTAGTTAGTAAACTATTATTTTTAAGATGACTCTCAACGTATAAGGCAGTGATGGTGGGTTCGATTCCCACTGGATGTGACATTTTTTCAATTTCTCCTTAATGTCAGTTTAATAATTTCTTGTTTGTTTAATTTCTAAATATCAAAAATACGTTGAGAGTTATCTCAAAAATAATAGTTTACTAAAAATCAATGGTTCCGGTCTCCTAACCGAATAAAAATATAAGACAGGGCACAAATAAAGTGACTAGAGTTTGATGTATCAATTGTCGATTTGACAAAACTTCTCTCTCATTAACGTCATGTAACATGTGCTTAAGGAGGAAGTGAGTGAATGTCATATCTGATGGGATTTGAATTCATTATAACGTTTCGCTTCCTAACCACTTGATCATCCAATAGCTTAAGTGGTTAAAGCGTGCCTGCGTATAAGGCAGTGATGGTGGGTTCGAGTCCCACTGGATGTGACATTTTTTCAATTTCTCCTTAATGTCAATTTAATAATTTCTTGTTTGTTTAATTTCTAAAATTTCAAAAAATCAGAGTAGTTGTTATTTTTATTTTTATTAAAAGCTTAAAAAGAAAATTAATGTATTAATTGTATTTAATCGGAGTTCATTTGTCATTTTAGATATTTTAATATTTAAATAACAAATTTGACAAATCAAAAAATACACTACAGGAATATTTTAAAATATATTTATTTATTTTTAATTTAAGTTAAAGAAGATCCTCAAATAATAGAAGACAGTGAAATTTGGTACACAAAGAACGGGTGTGGCAGTCAGTAGGACTGCCGGTAGAAGTTATATACTAGGTACTATACACGCGCCCGGGTTTAGAAATTAGTATGGGAATGATTTAGCAAAATCATTATATGCTTGAAGCATGTACCTACTACTATACTATAAATCCAAACTTCCGTGTCCATTTTATAGTTAAAAATGCAATGTACAGTCAATGAAAATTCACATCGTATAATAAAACTCTTCATCTTTACAATAGTATGTTACGAAATATAGCTTATCGATCAAAATAATAAAATAAAAATACTCGTATTTATTGCGAAAATATATATCGTGTGTGCATAATATGAACTAAAAACTGTCTAAATTATAAAGTTAAACAATGCCACCAAAGTAAACAGTATCAAATATTTTGGCTAGTGTATATGTTGGCAACAAGTTGAGGGAGCCTCTTTAATAGAGAAAGATCGAAGAAAGAGAATAATATTAAAACTAATATTAAATAGCGAAAGTTTAAAGGAAGTCACGTAGGTAGCGTATTTGTGGACACCTTGGACCAGGTATTCAGGCCAAGTCATAAAAAGTTAAACTAGAAAATTCCCGAAGAAGTAATCTACACGGATATATAATGCGATAAATAAAATAATATTTATAATATTTATGATAATTTTGTAGAAAGAATGAAAGAATATTTATAAAATACATTATGATTTTTAAAAAAGTTAACTGAAATACATTTCTTAAAAACTCTTTTTATGTAGCCAACAACCTCAAAAGCAGAGTGCACGATATAATATATACTATACTGCAACCATGTGACGGTACTATTGACTACAATACAATACCCAATACTGAATATTATTATTAATATAAAATACTAAACTTAATATGTATACTTGATAGAATAATAAAATAATTTGTCAAACCCAATATGATACGTCACTATGATCCTAAAACATTAGCTCAGATTGTTTTTTGTTTATCTCTTTTCAATGTTTAAACGGTATTTAAAGGACTTATAGTTATGGCTAATAATAATATGTGGTAAATATTTCATCTTTCTTTTTACCGACCAGTATGTCTTTCTGTCTCTCTCTTACTCACGCCATTACATATGTAACGTAATGTAATGATTTTGCCGATTTAAACTTATACAAATTCTTAACGTCGTGCGCGCGAATAGAAATATAACTTCGAAAAGAATTTTAAACCTTACTTGTTTTACTCAATTTAATTTTTTTATGGCCAATCTAATACTATTGTACATATTTGGTTTTAATTTAGAAGTGATTCCAGCTCATAAATTAAAAAAAAAATATATATTTAAATTTCCAAACAACAAAAAATATATTTTATGGTATATGAAAAATTATTCAGATTAAAATAAAATAGGATGTAACAGTAATAAATTATTGCATAGGATTTATGTTTTGGAAATGAACTACAAATATACTATATAATGAATAATCAGATAAGTAGAAATAAATTAACAAATAAATGAACGTTTTATAATACAAATTTGTGCCTCTTTTAAAAAAATGTTTATGTTGTTGAAATTCATTTTTTTTTTAATCCAATATAAAATAAAAAAATGGCCCTTGGTAAGCCAGGTGAATCAGTAGATTTATATTAATTGAATATATTAAAAGTATACGTTTCAGAAATAAATGTTTTAGATAAAAGTTTTAGGTCTCTTTAAAACAAACAAAAAAGTCCCCTAACATTTTTTTGTACAGGGTGAAGTAAAAAAGTTACGAATTTTTTTCTATTTTGATTTGATGTCACGCCCAAACGGCCTTACCGATTTGGCCCATTAACGAACTTGACCGAGATTTTGGGACGATTGATTTTTGTACCAAATTTTATTTCGATTCGTTAAGAAATGCGACCGCTATCGTGTCCACAGATTTCGTTATATCGGAAATATACATACCTGTACATATATAATATATATACATACATATATATATATATATATATATATATATATATATATATATATATATATATAGAATAGAAAGTAGTCTTTGCTGACTAATTAAGAATTAAATCTAAATTGGATATTGGGTATGCAGCAAATAAATATGATAAGAGTACTCTTTTAAGATTCTTTATTCCAAGCTTTCGGCTAGTATTACAGCCATCATCAGGGAGCTACAATAATGTTATTTAATAGAGATATAATATAATATTACTGGTATTTTACTTACAACTTGTTGAGGTTATTAATTTAATGATGTTGTTGAATAAAAATTATTAAATGAAAACATTAAAATCACAGTTTTAAATTAATATAAAATATTAAAATTAGCACATTATTAATATTATAGAATTATGTTGAATAAAATTTATTTGATGTTGATATTGAAGACAAATTTGACATTATTTTTTGAATGTTATTTAGACAAATTTTTGTTTTTAAAATTGGAATCATAGCAACAGTTAATCAAGTAATGAAGTATCAACTAAGTTTTTGTTATCAAGTTGTAATAAATATGAAAACATTTCATTTAGATGACCTATATCTGATCTTCGGTTCATTGAAAAGGGGTGTTTATTGATATAAACCATTTCTAAAAAAAGCCTTTTGGCTAAGTTTGATTCATGACACAATACCTTGTTCCGTATGCAATAAAGTCTATATTGGACAAACTTCCAGACGTTTAAAAGATCGACTTACATCTCATAAATCTGATTGCAGACTTCACCCTGAAAGATGTGCTTTAGGTGAACATGTTATTAATAACGATCATTTAATTAATTATAATAATGTTAAAGTATTGTGTCATGAATCAAACTTAGCCAAAAGGCTTTTTTTAGAAATGGTTTATATCAATAAACACCCCTTTTCAATGAACCGAAGATCAGATATAGGTCATCTAAATGAAATGTTTTCATATTTATTACAACTTGATAACAAAAACTTAGTTGATACTTCATTACTTGATTAACTGTTGCTATGATTCCAATTTTAAAAACAAAAATTTGTCTAAATAACATTCAAAAAATAATGTCAAATTTGTCTTCAATATCAACATCAAATAATTTTTATTCAACATAATTCTATAATATTAATAATGTGCTAATTTTAATATTTTATATTAATTTAAAACTGTGATTTTAATGTTTTCATTTAATAATTTTTATTCAACAACATCATTAAATTAATAACCTCAACAAGTTGTAAGTAAAATACCAGTAATATTATATTATATCTCTATTAAATAACATTATTGTAGCTCCCTGATGATGGCTGTAATACTAGCCGAAAGCTTGGAATAAAGAATCTTAAAAGAGTACTCTTATCATATTTATTTGCTGCATACCCAGTATCCAATTTAGATTTAATTATATATATATATATATATATATATAAAAGAAAAGTAATCCACTAATTGACTAGTTTAGTTATATATATATATATATATATATATATATATATATATATATATATATATATATATATAAACTTTTGAACGGAAGGTGTTTTTGAGGTCAGGGGGGCCCAAAACGAAAAACTGTAGTGAAATTTTCCCGAAGTCGTGACCTGCGAACCAGCTGAATAGTAGATATAAATCTACTAAAATGCTAATGATTTTAAATTATTATTAGATTTTAGTAAAAATAAAATAATTACAGTTAATTTTTAAAAATAAAAACGATAGTAATACAACATTTTCTTCTGCGTCTTACAAAAGTTGTACAAGGCCTATAAATAGTGGTCTACCAAAATTTTTATACAGCAATCAGACAGCGCTAAAACTCGATTCAGTACTCCAAATTTGTTAGCTTTCTTATTCCTAAATTATTAGTTAATATCTAGTCAAACACTAAATAAGCATAGCCTCCCTTTTATCTTTCAATCATTAATTCTACAGTTTTCTAGGAGCACTTGAACAGCATAGTTATCGTTAGTTTATTGTCACCAAAGTTTGTATGGCTACAGTGTCCCAAAATGTTACAGTTATAAATAATAGTAATAAGAAGTTAGATAAATCGTCCAAATATTGTTTAATTAATCTGGTGTATTAGCTTTTAGAAACAAATTTCTGATAAGAACTCGAACTTCTCAGAGAGAAGTAGCGTGGTCAAAATAATTTCTACTGACGTTTTTGAATTTCTATATACGGAAAGTTTTATCCGTTAAATTACAGAACCAGGGGCAATATGGCAACATTGAGTTGAATTCTATGTGGTGGCGGCATAGTCGACGGGTGAGTGGCCGCCGCCACCGCTTACAACGTTGCTACTCTATTGCCATATTCTCAATTCTTCCACCAAAAACATTTTCATTTTTTTACTTAAAAGAATTCAATACAAAATATATCATAGAAGATGATACATACAACACTTATTGACTTATTGTATAAAGAAACTCATTAAAATTTTTAATTTTAAAAGTAAAATATAATCATAGAAAGTGTGACGATATTGTGTAATATAGTATGTGTTTATTATTAAGATAATGAATGAATGACAATTTTAAAAATAAAAAAGTTTTTACTTCGTCGACACTCTTTAACCTTCCGTAGCTAACATGATTAATTTTAACAAGAAAGCTAACATCAGTCTCTAAGACCGACTAAGAAAAACCTAACTTACAAGTGGAAAAAAATATGACTTGAAATGTTATACTTTAGGGTAAGGTGGTTAAAAAGAAAAAATGAAAAAATTGTATTTGTTACACGATTTTTAATGAGATAAAATAACAAACAAATTGGTGTTGAAAAAAAAAACATAGTATTTATAAAATGTCTATAATTAAAAACAGAAACAGTTTTTATGGTAACTAAACTGATAATATCATTTACAAAACATCAAAAAACATTAAAAATAAAAAAAAATTGCACATTCTTTAGATATAAACTGAACACAAATATACAAACTTGGCCTTAATTTTTAACGCACTCCTTACAGATAGCAGATAAGTGCTCTAAGCACATGAATTTTTTACATTTATAGCAACTAAATCTGGTCTTCCTACTTTTTTTACTAGAGCAATAATGACATCGACCATGTGTAGGTGGTTGATTTTGAACGTTTTCAGTAGTTGAAATGTTATAGATTTCTTGAATCCGTAATTTGGACGTTCTAGGAACCGTATTACAGTTGAAACGCTTTTTTGTATGGTTTTCAACTAACTGTTTTGCCAGTGTTTCTAAAAATATTTTTCTTGGAATGTTTTTGTCGATATTGTTATTTTTGTATATAATGTAAGAATTAATACCTGCTATATTCAACAGGCCATAGAAAAGAACAAGAGGCCAGCGGCGGGTAATCCTAGCGCAGTTATAAGCTGCGCATAACTTGTCAACCGTATCCACTCCGCCTTTGGTCTTGTTATAGTCGATTATAATCGATGGTTTCCCTGTTTCCCCATCAATGGAGTCGTCAAGATGCATAGTTGAAAGAAGAAATACGTTTTTTCGTGGTTTAGGGATATACGATACTAAGGTACTTTTTTCTTCAAATGCGAACATAGTCGTCTTTTCGGGCCTCTTTATCATCATATCTGGTGGTATTTGCGGTTTATTCTTTTTCAAAGTACCTATAAGTGTCAGTTTATGCTCTTGGAGAAGAGTATATGCTAATGGAATACTTGAAAAGAAGTTGTCTGTTGTGAGATTCCGATTAGATCCAGAAATTGGTTGGCATAATCTTGGCACCAGAAACATATTTGATGTGTTTACACAAAATGGTCCCTTTGGTTGTTGACCAACATATATTTCCATTTTCGCAGTATAAAACATTTTTGCATCTACTAATGCATACACTTTTAGGCCATATTTGTTGGGTTTCGATGGTATATATACTCGAAACCCACATCTTCCTCTGAATGCCCATAACATTTCATCGATTGTTGTATAATGCGAAAGGGAGAAGAATTTTGGAAGGTTATTGTTGAAATCTTCAAAGAACTCTCTAATCGCTGCCAATTTATCATATTCTTGTCTTGCAGGTCTTGTTTCTTTATCATCCAGACGAATGTTTCGAAGCAAAAATTTAAACCTCTCTAAGGACATGGTCAACCTAAACATTTCTAAACCCATACCGTCTGATCTGAATAGATCAGCAGTATTTTGAAAATTGCTTTTCATTACACCACCAAGATATAATAGCCCCAGAAATGCTTTCAGTTCATCGATATCTGTCGTTCTTGCTGTTCTATATGTTTCCGAATAATTTTTTGCCACGATATGTTTGTTGGTGTAAAGAACAATATTTTGTAACATTGCATCTGTAATGAATAAACTCCAAATTTCGATTGGTGTTTTTTTATTCTTTGCTTCACCCTTTACCCCCGGTAACTGGGTTACGATATTATGGCGTCGAGTTCTTACATTGGGATATTGGTGACAATGTTTTCTCCACTTGGTTTCATCTTTTCCCATCATGCAAGGTATGCGAGTTTCTCTTCTCTGTTCACAGCTTCCACTTCCATGTTGTTCGTTATCTGTTATGTCTTGTTCACTGTCGGAATTTTCTTCTTGAATCTCAATATTGTCTTCCCCCAAACTTGAATCGCTATCTTCTGCTACTTCTACGTCCGTTTCAACTTCATCAAACATACGTTGTAGTCGTCTTTGTTCTTCTTCATAAGTAAAATAAGGCATATTAACGGGGATTTCTAAAAACAATTAATAAAATTAGTACAATTCTCACAAAATAAAACAAAATGTAACTTACCACAAAAGTTACACCACAACTAACATCCGTCTCAGAGACCGAATACTTAATAACAGACTCTACAACAACTCACCTCCGCTGTAATTTTGATACTATTGAGGATGGCAAAGCGCGTTCGCGATTTTTTCGGGAATAATCGTAAATTTTCTTAGGCGTCGGTCTCACAGACGGCGTGTTAGCTACGGAAGGTTAAGTGGCGTTTTTCATGAAGTGCAACTTCTTTAGTTAAGTTATACAATCTTTATGTATATATTAACTCGAATTTATGGAAAATAAATTGATTCATTTTAAAGCATTTCAAAAGTGTTCGAACATATTACATCATACGGGTGATACTCGCGCCTTAGAAGGCAAATGGGGATAATTATTTACACTAAAAGTACCAAAAAATTCAAACTTCACTTTTATTAGCAATACCCAAGTGTCCCCCACCTTATATTATTTATTGATTGACGTAGATAAATTTTTTAGTTCGCAAAACCCACCCAGAGTTTCAAAACAGTCTACATTTTATTTCAAATTAATATGTCAAATTTATATAATACCTACTTTCTGTGGTAATTTTTATTCTTTCTCAAATTTTTCAAGAAAGTATTAAAACTAGTTTCAAGTTTCTATTTATTTACAATTTCTTTTTCCAGTGCTAAAAACGACAGTGGCAACATGGCTTTGCCACGTTTTCATCCCTAGCACCTGCTGAAAATTACTCCTTTTTTATTAGGACTGTCTTAATCTAAATACGTTTAGAGAATTACAAGGAGAACGGCTTTATTACACTTTGTCGCAACTGTGTATTATATTGTCTTTTTTTTTCAAATAAAGTTAATGAGGTACATTTAAAATTGTTACAAAAAGTGCCTTACATATTTTACCTGTCTCAATTTGAT
>OZ034800.1:69672295-69896809 GCA_964028335.1 Altica lythri
GTTTTTTGGCGAACCAAAACCAAACCTTTTGGTTAGATGGCGACGAGAGGTTTCGTCGAATGTATCGATACGGCGATTTGGAAACTGTGTGGAATGCGTCTTTAATTCTTGAGTACCTACATATACTGGCTCTATGTTTACTCAACGCTTTAAATGCTGGATGAACCCAAAATCTTCATCAGACGACATTTTCAACAAGTGATTTTTTATTGCTTTGGTATGCGAAGTACAAAAAAATATGTTGCCTGTTGCTTATTGCATGTTGCTAGTTGCATATTGCTCCGGTGTGCGAGCCGCCTAATTTTTGATTTGATGTTCTCTTGATTTATGAGGACGTACATACATCAAGTTGAGATATATTTTTTTTATCAAATAGTTTTATTATAAGAATCATTATAAATTCAATTTTTCCTTGGTATCGGTAGGGGGTACTATTATAACTAAATATCAGATTTCTTAGAGTATCGATATCAGATCAGGTTTCAGCATTGTTCAGATACCAAAAATAATTTTAAACTATTAAATCCACTTGGTTATCGTAACTATTATAGCATCTTATAGCACGATATAAACTAGTAAAAATTACTTTTAGCGTTATTTATAACTTTGGGTTATTTTTTAGTTTAATCTTAAATCCATGTTTAAACATCATTTTATTAATCTAAATTTTCCCTTTTAAGTTACTATGAAATTAAATGTCATATCTTAATGAGTTTATTACGTCACAACAATAATTGAATATATTTTAAAACTACATAAACTTTCTTCTATCCCTTGATGTTAATATAAATTATTGCACAAAGTTAATACAAATATGTTGACGAATTTTATGTAGAATATTTTGCCAAATTTTGAAGTTATACTTCTATTCATGCACTCGGCGGAAAAGATTTGTGTACAGTTAAATGGGAAAAATCATTACATATGTAATGGTGTGAGTAAGAGAGAGACAGACAAATTCGATACAAAAAGAGTGTGCACACGGCCCTAGGAGGTTTTTGGGATCGCTTACCACGAATATCATATAATGAGTTTGCTAAATCATTCGCATACAAATTTATGAATCCATGCGCGTGCATAGAAGTATAACTTCTGCCGGCAGTTTATATGGAGCAAAGTCAATCGAAGGCTCTTATTGAAACATATTGTGCAAAAAAATACAGTAGAAGACAGATAAATACTCTAAGTTAATGAAAGATTAACCCTTAATTTAATCTCGAGTTTACAGTCTACCTGTCACAAGGGCATGCTGTTTATTAAATTTAAGATTACGTTCTGTAGTGTTTGCTATCTAAGCCACACACTGACTGCCACACTAGTTTTTTTTAATTAAAAAGATAAACTTACACCAAATTTTTAAGTAATGTTATAAAAGTTGAAATAATTATTAATATACTTTTGAATCCAACACGATCCCACATGAGGAAAGTTCGTTCTTGGTTTTTAAATTTGTTGTGATAACCACCAATTAAACTGAAATGACACCAAACTCTTATTTAGAGTGAAGAATAATAATTTTTAAACGAAACTTTACATGTGCATTGAATAGCGTTAAAATAATAAAATATCATATCATAGGCAATAATACACCTTTTCCTTGGCAGTCAAAGATTTTTGTAACCCGTAATAAATGCATTTTTATAAGTCTCGAATAATTAAACTATGTTAGCCAAGTCTAAATGTATTAATATGTATTGATATCTCTTAACGACACCGAGAAAAACTAATACTGTTCAAAAACTTTTTTTTAAATAGGATCTTTCTGCTTTTGGGATTTAGTAGGTTGTCATTCTTTAATTAGTACCCAGGCTAAAATTTATAGTTGTGTTTTTAACGTCTCGAATCCTAATGGTATTATCTGGCATTTCTTTCTGACAGTCCATAATTTAAGGTTATTGCAACATCAGGTATAAACTTTTTAACGCATGGAATTTAAGTATTAATATTACTTTTATATTTAAATCTCTTTCCACTTTATTTATTGTTATATCGGAACGGAATGAAGGTTTTTTATTATGGTTATAAGCTGGATATATTTTAAAAGGCCCAGCCGCTTTTCACATATCAAGTTGTAGTTTTAGATGATATTATACAGCGTAACATATAATAGATGATCTATACCAGTACGAAAAACGTAACATTTGACTTTTTTATTATTATAGTGTCTTACACAAACAAAAAAACATGTTTTAAGTTTTTTCAACCAATAATTGAACCTTTATAATAGGTGTTGTCTTCAAGTATCGAATTATTACCTAATTCTTTCTTGACATGCCTAAAAACAAGTGGTTAATGTCAACTTTAGGAATACGTTCTCGTTCGTTTAAAAGAGTTTGGTGCAATTGATTTTAAGTTAAACAAGCAGAGACACAACTTCGCATCCTTTGTCCAAGCACCTCTTAAACAAGTTCAATTGGGTTCGCATCCGGACTTAACGGAGGCCAATCCAAAACATGAATGTTTACATCATTAAAGCACTGGATTTTCGCGGTGTAAGGTTATCAAGCATCAGAAGAAAGTCATTTCCAATAAACTCAACAAAATTTTGGTGGATGCAACTGGTAGCAATTAAGGAGTCCATTACAATTCTGTGTGAGGTTCCAGATAAATCCCGCTTCACATCACCTGGTAAAATGCATCTGTAAACACACGCGTACCTATTCACTTTCACCTCAGTGTTTATAATTTCTGGAAAACTGAAATCGTGCAATACGATGATGCCTAAGAAGATGTGAGCCTGTTGCAGTGATATGACTGGTAAAATTGGCTTCTGCAAGCTTTCGTCTAACTCTCCGTTCACATACGTTGGTTTGTCTGACGTGATAAAGTCGAATTATTTTACAGCTGTAGCATGATGATGTTCTATACCTTGTTAGATGATAAAGAGATAATCACGAAAGATAGTTCTTCGTTAAAGACCAGTTCCAGTTTCGAAAAACCTCTGAAAATATTTGTTGAGCACCATATCGCACACTTCTTTTATCTTGAATCAACGCAAAAGCTAAAATCCGTATTTTTTAGATTAAATAAACGCCGCAAACTTTGTTTCGATCGATCACAGTTCTCAAAACAATGAAAACACAAACATTGTTGTCTATGGTTTATGAACAACTTTGCACACTTTGATTTGATAAGATCTGTACATTTTTTTATTTTTATACAAATACTTTGTTGTATAAGAAAATACGTATTATATGTTGTTTTGGTTGTGTATAAGATATAATACATAATAAGTTATTATTTTCGGGTACTTATCAATACAAGGGTCACTTTTATCGCATTTAGAACTTTATTGAAGCTCTGCCATATAACATTGGAATAACATTGATTTTACACTGCATCTTAGAAGCATCTTTATACATCTTTATAGGGATTGTAGAGAAACATGTTTTTGTAATAAAAGCAGTGTAAAAGCAATAGATGACAATGTTATAAGGCAAAGAAACCTTCAATGAAGTTTTGGATGTTATAAGAGTTTTGTAGTATATTTCATTTTTAAATTTAACTGCTTGTTTTGTGTTGATCTAATATATATTCTATGTTATTAATATAAAAATATTTGCGCGGATTCTACACCAAACGCTGACTTCTACTATTCTTTCTGTATACGGTGGTAGGATCACTCTATGCGGCGACATTTTTGTTTTGATCTAGGTATATTTAAGATTTAACTGCTGATGCCGACGTTTTTATGAGAACTGGTGAGCAGCGATGCCAACTCTATCGATTTTACGGTAGATCTACCGATTTAGGAAGTAATCCACCGATATACTGATATAATTTTCTTTTATAATTGTTTAACTTTTTTGTATTTTAATTTAAACTTACCTTTTTTTAATTAAATAAACATTTTTTTAAATTTGCTGTCATTTTTTTTTAAATAAACCGATTTCTACTTTTTTTGTTATTTTCTTTTATATCAATCTACTGATTTAAGAAATTATAGGTTGGCAACGCTGCTGGTGAGCGACAAAGATACATACCGAAATGTAGATCAAAGTGCTCTAGCACCTTTAATTTAATATTTTTCTAACTGAATTAGATTCTTTCAAGTGTTAGGAAAATACTGGAATTTTTTCAAATTTTTAAAATCACATTTTATGTCATTAAAAAAAGTATTTTATCTGATAAACCCCGTTTAGCGGCAGCGCGCGAATGCTGTAAAAGCCGAGCGGAGCACTATTTTTAACGTCAAATAAAAATTATAAATAATGGAGATAGAGTTCCGGCAGTTGGGACTTTTTTATTGGAAATTTCCTCCTCTTTCAGGATCTTTTTCAAAATTCCTTAAATATCATTATTTTAAAAGTTATTAACGAAAAACTAAATACCTTTTTTTTATCTTATTTTGTTAATAACGATCGCAATTTCTTATGTGCTAATATACCCTTAAAAAACATTTTTCTAGACGTCATTCCGAATCGAATGAGCTATGGCACATATTTTTAGGTGCTTTATTTCTATTTAACACGTTTTTGAACTTGTTGACTAGACTAAACATCGCGATATAATTTTTTGGGACAAATAAGCAATAAACTGATTTCAGAAAGTGCATACAAGGGAAATCCTTTAATATTAATAAAAAATTATAGAAAAAAAAGTAAAAAATAAACAGTACAATGTTTGTTCCCTTACATCAAGACAAGATTTTCCTTTCTTTGCTGTTTGATACCAGTATTATTATTTTATAGGTATATTTTTAATTTTTAACTATATAATTGTTTTATAATTCGCAATTAGAATTTCCTTATACGCTTTATTTCTGTTTGTAAAAATCGTTAATTTCTCGAGTAATGGGTTTATTGCTTCACACAATCCACACCTTTATTTTATGCATGGCTTTGGTGATATATTTAATATTTATGAATGGTAACTAAGTACTTAATTTAATAACGTCAAAATCGTATTATTAAGACATTAATAATATTCAAGTTATAGATATTATCACACAAAAGAATAAAACTACTTATAACACGAGATTTAGTGCGGTAACAAATTCAACGCAAAATCCATCAAAAAAGAAGAAATAAAAAATGAATTACCTGCAAACTGTTTTCATTCACGATTTACAAACATAATTTGTGTTGTACAAATCACTAAAAACCTCGCACACTTTTACCTCTTAAGTTTTCTTCACTTATTCTATTTTCTGCTAAGTCAAGCATGATTACGGTGATACTGCAGAAATGTCTGGAATAAACAATTTAGGATTATGATACCTTCTTCTTTGGTAAAAAATTACGAACCGTATAATGTTATTTAACAAAGTGAGTAGTTCTTTTTTAGAGTGGAATATTATTTTATAAAAAGTAAAATTCTTATTTATGTAAAGAAATAATAAAATCACTTTCATATTTTGAAAAGTAAGAAAACTGTGTATCTTATTAGTTTATAAGAAGTGAAAGTGCACCTTTCGTGGCAAATTAAAGATGCTACAGTGCACTATGGAAAATCACAAACTTCATCACTATATAGATATATTTTTTAAATAACCATATGACGATAGGTATTTGATGTATTATAACAATACAAAGTTGAATTATAAAACTTTCGTTTAATGTATATTCCATATGTTTCGAATTTTAATCTGTTCTTTCCGTGAAATATGCTTTATCTAAATTTCAATTTAATCGTTCTTAATGGTATATTGATGTCTTTTAGAAAATATTTTTCTTTCCTTTATAGAAAATACTCTTTTCGTTTCTAATTATTCGTATTTCACAATTCAAAAACATTAAATTTTGCATTATTGTCATTTACACAAACGCATCAAGTAGGGTAAGATCCCCATAGTTTTTTCAACATTCAGTTAAAATAAAACTACATGAATTTAGATTGTAATTTTTTTTAGATTACTTAAACTTTGTACGGTACTTTATGGAATAATTAACAAAAAACTAATTTCTTGTACTTAAAAGAATATTAAAAAAAAAAAATTGGCATCTCTCCCAGAGCATCTGGGTGAGATGGCCACATGATTGCGAGAGTCTTGGCTAGTAATTATTTATGTTGTTTCTTCTTTTTAACCCTTTTGAGTTCCTGTTCCGTGTTTTTTATGTGTCCGCATTAAAAGGATAAACACCTGCAGCCTTAAATCCTGCTATAGCATTCTTTGAAGAAGTTGCTTTTTTCCCATGCTCTGTTTAGCAGTATAATATGACGACCAGGACTTTGTTTTAGCCATAATCGACAATGTACGTAAAAATGAGTTTTCAGCACCGAACGGTCCAATGATCGCAGGAAATGAGACATGTGAGTTCGAATTGAAAGAAGAATTATGTAATTATGTATTCTAACATTTGTACAGAATTGCAATAAGTATAATGCCTATCCAGTAAAAGAAGAACCTTTCCTGGAGGTTTTCTTGGAATGAATTGTGTTTTCAACCATTCCAAAAATATAGTTGCAGTTATGTAAACAGATTTTGGAGACAAAAAAAGAGTGTGCGTGTAACCTTTACGCGCGATTGAAGTAAAACTTGTTGACGTACGTATCGGAAAATAAATATTTAATTACAATTCA
Source organism: Altica lythri (assembly GCA_964028335.1). Taxonomy (NCBI): domain Eukaryota; kingdom Metazoa; phylum Arthropoda; class Insecta; order Coleoptera; family Chrysomelidae; genus Altica; species Altica lythri. Next base: position 69,678,818 of record OZ034800.1, read on the forward strand.
ATTATATTTATTGTCTATATACTTTACAAAAAATGAGATGTTATATTTATATTATTCATTAGAAATAGGAATTTGAAAGTTCATTATTTTTTATATATGAAATAATAGGTTTATGATAACTAAAATGTGAAACATAGATTTTACTCTCTAAATACCATTAATTTATTTGAAACCGTTTGAAAATTTTTAAAATTTCATAAATAAATTTTGAAAATTTAAGCTCCTCCCATAGCTGAAATCACACCGTTACTTCCATCAGAATCTTCCGTTAGAATCTAACGTTAGAGTTACCCCTAGTCGCGCCTAAAGAAGTTTTGCTTCAATAATAGGTAAACAATATTAAAAATATACACACATACGTGTAGAATGTGTGATTTTGTAGCTGTATCTACCTTATTGTAATACAACACAACACAAGAGCCTTCGATAGTTAGATAACCATTTCATTTTGTAGCATTTTATAGCATATTCCATAAAATTTAAAATCCTGAGTTGAGTTTGTTTTCTTCAGTTCTACGAAGGATCTGTTATTGCTGGTAAAAGATCAGCCATCCTGAATAGTGGTTTTATGGCCTTTATGGCTACCTAACCAAACCTAAAATAAGTATAAGCAAGTGTTAAAACATTTCGAATATTATTATTTTATGAATATCGCTGTCTCGGCTTTTTTTCATTTTCATTTTTCTTCAAATCTTTCTGGCGCTTATAATATGCCCTTTGACGTTCACAATTTCTTTTTCTTTTTAGCTCTTTAAGTCTATAAAACGAAAATAGCTAGGTATAAATAATAGGTATAAATAATTAGGTATAAATAGTGTAATTACACACCAAAAATAAAATTTATGCATATAGAGTACCTACTCACTCATTTTCATTCAATATTTTTTCATCACTTTCTTCATTAATAAATCCACTTTGTTTATTCATATTTAAAACAAACACTTTATACACAAATTTAAACTATGTACCACCAATGTATTTTGGTTGTCAAGCTGTCAGTTCATACAATTACAGATTTAATTTTATTTAATATAGTAGGCGAAATCGTGTTAGGTATTTTGTATCAGGTTTTGTTTCCGGTACGCGGTACATTAGAATGACGTCTCGTCCGTTAGAATTACTGAGTTACCCCTAGTCGCGGCTAAAGAAGTTTTACTTCAAAAAATCACCGCTCCAGGTGGCATTCCGTCCTTAAAATCGGGTTTTTTATTTTTACCTCACATAATGCAGGTGAAAAAATGTACCTTTGGCATTACAAGCGCCTATAACAGTTATTGTCTCCCTTTTTTCGGTAGATGTTAATGTGGATTCGGCTTTGGACTCTTTCTTGGCTAATGCATGCCCGTAATGGTTATTCAATTACAGTCCTGTTTCGTTTATATTGAAAATTTGATTCAGTTCCAGCATTGTTTCATCAACCATCAAGGCAGTTTTCAAAAGCTTAAAATAAGCATCTGCCTTCATCCTGCTCATAGCAGTTGAGCGCGCTAAGGAATTGCCTTCTGACTGTCTAATCGAAATATCAGGGAGCCTGCTCAAAAACATATTTATGAAGTCAAATCGGTATTTTAAATTTAACTGTTCAACCAGCTGATACGCGATCTTCCTGACACTATCGACCGTTGGAGCAAGCGCTTGTAATATTTTTTTCAATTGGATATCTCTCCCTTATGGCCATAGGTACACCCGGACATACATTATATTTTGTTCGAAAAGAACCTTCTTGTTTCTATTTTTTATCATTAAATATGGTAAACACATTGAAACAAAAGTGAGTGTCATCTGAATCAGTTTTTGACGTAACTAATGTTTTTTTCTTTTTTTTTCTTAATAGGTACCTACTTATGTTTCGCTATAATAAACAATCTGAGACAATTCGAGTATAATTTTATAGTCTAATAGCAACAATAATAATTTATTTTCTATTTATCTTTGTTTAAGTCTATATCTTAAAAAATACATTTATCAAATTTATTTACAACTAATTATTTATATTACAAATATAATTAAATACATGTGTCACTGAATTCATTTGTAAACAAGTCAAGGTTCTATATATCGATACAATTTTGTATTACCTATTCAGTTTTTAATGCAAAAGTAACGTGAGTAACCAATAATTTGTTGTTATTTATAGTATAAAAATGGAATTAACTGTTTATAATTAATAGTCTATATTATCAATTGCAAATTGTGTTTGATACATACCTAAGGGTTAAAGTATGGTTTTTAATTTAGTTTTAGTTTTAACAATCTAACAATAAACTTAAAACACAAAAGAAATAACAAAAACGGAGAGAATATTTAAATAATTTACTCATGTGAATACTTTTAAAATGTATTTTTTGATAAAATAAAGTTGATTACTACACTTTAAGCGATCTACTCTTGAATAAGTAATCAACATGTCGGCCTTTATGTGTCTGATCAGATTTACTTTTTAAGTGTTACATATATATGTTGATGGAAATACCCACCGGTAGTCCCAAAGATTTCTCTTGTGTAAAGTTGTACTATATGGTTACCATGAATTAATTTCTACTTACAAATATTTTATGCAAGGTTCTTTTGTGTTATTTAAAAATATCGTAAATTATAATTTCATGATATCCATTTATTTATCAAATTTCAAAGTGAAAAATTAATTTGAAAAATAAGAAAAACGTTCGAATGAACATTACAAACATAAATGGAATTTCTGCTGAAAAATTCAAATAAAATAGTTATAGGTACTATCACTTTTAGGCAATGATTAAAAAATTGTGTATTACTAACTATAACAATTTCACACTGTTAAATTATAGGTATAATTATTTATCTTGATATATTAGGTTTTTCATAAAAATTAAATAAATATTCAAATATTACATCAACAACATATTTCTCGAATCCGAAATTGGATGATGAAATAGACGCTGTTGATGTGAATGAAGTCTTCATTTTAATTCTCTCGTTATCTATTACTTAAAAAACATTGAATAGCAATTATTTGACGTAAATGGAAAGCTTAGATCTACCATTTACTCCGTATGCTATTTTACAATGATAAACCAAAATTTCAGTGGTTCTTCTCAAACTCAGTTGAGAATAGTAGTCATTCAAAGGTTTTATCACTAGCGTGCAACAAATTGTAACTATAAATTTTTAATCATCTGCAACTCACTGTCCATGAAAAACTTAAAATTTATTACTGTTATGTTTTATTATTATAATATCTTATACATAAACAAAACATATCTAACATCAAGTGGCGAATGTGATCTAAGGAATAAGTTTCATTTCTCTAAAAGTGCTTGCTGCAACTAATTTAAAGGGAAAGACACAGGGATGATTTCGCATCGTTTGTTTAAGTCTGTTCCGAATATGTTCAATTGGGTTCCCATTCGGACTTGACGCTGGTCCGTCCATAACTTGAAAGTTTAGATGGTTTAAGTATTCTTGAGCGATTCTCGTGATGTGAGTTGTGGCATTATCATACATAAGAAAAAAGTCATTTTCAATAAAGTCTACACAAGGGATAATAACATCTTGGAGAATTTCATCAATGTACATGGCAGCACTTAAGGAGACCATCGAAAGGATTTACAATACATTTGAGTACCCAGTTAACATCACAACTGATTCCCCTTATTAGCCCTAACTAAGGGTAAATTCTTCAAAACGATCCTGCATGTGGTCTTCGCCCATCTCTCTTACGGTTACCCGGAGGCCGCAGTGCTTATCTTATGATTTCTCTTAAACTTAAGTCGCGTAAACTGTGAACCTGTTGCAGATATAGGACTGTTATGAATGTCTTCTGTGAATCTTTGTCGGTTGGTTTGTCGGAGGTGATGAAATCGATTTTTAATTTTAACAGCTAAACATCCCAATAATAAAGCAATCAACACAAACGCTACCCTCACTTTTACATCCAACGGATGTCAATGGACGTTCACGGTCCAATGTACGTTTAGTGGATACCTCCAAAAAGCTACATTATCTTCACAAAATGTACCTACATTACATGCAGTTAATATGGATGTACAACCAAAGTAGGTCCATCTTAAGTCCAACGAATGTAGATAAATTTATATTCCTGGATTATAAATATACACGTACGTTTTCAAAAGACACCTCTAACGTTGTACAAGAAATGAAATAAATTTGGAAGTAATTTGGCATTTAATATAATGAAATTACGAGAAAAAAGCTCATTAATATGACTTATTATATTTAAGTTCAATAAAAAATTAATTAATTAAGAATGACACTAAAAATTTTACATTTACATATTAACATATTTTTACTAGAATCTATTATCCTAACAGATATTTTATTCAATTACAAAAAAATGTTATAACATGAATCCATATATAAATACAAAATATAAAATGTATATACAGAGTGGTTCCAGTTTTTTAGACTATTTATAATTTTTCTGGTATTGAAATGTGCCTCTTCTCAGTGACTTTTGCGTTTTCTAGTTTTTCTACCGCATCGTTTGAACAAATTTTGGTCAAAGAACCAAAATGGTTTTAAAGGTAGACAGCATGTGGCCTGCACAGGTCGATAATCTCGAATACTAGGCAGATATTTTAACTAAAGTTGATCACTCTACCGACACCTCAAGCGACTGCCTCCTTTTCTAAGGAAGTCTAGTCTCGCATACTAGACAAAGATTGTTAATCGTGTCTGTATATATTTGGGCGTGCAACAGCCATAGTCAGAAAACTAACTCAAACGATTGCAACTGGCAGTGTGAGAGGCAAGCCTAAACTCTTTGATTGATCATGGTCGCGAAGCTCTCTTCTAGCATCGATCACCGCATCACTACCTTTATGGTTCCCGCACCTACCATTCCCCAGCACTCTAAGACACCTGTCTCTCGGCTACTGGGATAAGATGATAAGATACTGATCGAGTCCCATTGCCCTTGATACAACTGGTGAAACAGCAAGTGCCCTTCGCTTCTGTAAGACTAGTTATTCCTTTTCTTTACTTTACCAGTGTTAGAACATACACCCAAACGTGTTTTGTCACTAGACGTATGGATGCAAAATTAACATACACTGAATATCCACTAGAATCGTTTTAACGGATATCCATTGGATGTACATAGTTGGAGATCCGTTGGATATTCATTTAAGTCCCTATAATATGGATGTAAAATGGACACATACCAGACGTCCATAGGATATTTTCACAAGATGTACATTTAAAATTGGGCGTTCGGATATCCTTTTTAAGTGTAATTTATATCTCTGGATCTAAAATGGATATAAACTGGACGTCTATTGGACGTTGCACGTAATCTGAGTAGTCATTTAATAAATATCAGTTCTAGATCGTCCGGTGTGAGTACCAGTTTTCGAAAAAACGTGTCACCGTGCTATTGGATATGTGATACCTACTGTTAAGCAACATATCGCTCACTTCTTCCGTCTTGAAAAACGCAATAATAGCAGCTACTGTTTAGATTAAACGTAACACAACTTCCGTTTTGTCATATTTTTCAAAAACAATGAAAAGAAATGATAATTTCTGTTGGTTATACTACTACACAATAGTTATCTACGTAATCGTATGGGACAAAACAGATATGATTGTGAAGAAGAAAATTAAAACAAAAAGTATGCATCGGTTTTAGCTTATTACAATTTTAGAGATAAACATGACTTCGATTTAGAAATCCCAGAGATTTTAGACTTTGATAACAAATTTAATTAAAGATTTCTGAAATCTACATATTCACGAAAACAAGACAATAAACTTCAGATCGGATACGTTAGATTTAGGAAACACTTATTTTCACCTCATTAATATTTGCAAGTAAATATTAAATTAAAACGTATTCATTCTTCGTTACTTGAGCTATGCTAATGACAATACGTACTCGGTATGTATGTACATATTTTTTAGCCTTGTTTATGTGAAATATGGTGTTTTTTCAGTTAGGTTTTTCGGATTTCAGCATTGGAAAACTAAAGTATGGAAAATGTATGTTACAGATATTTTCTTTCATCTCATTCGTTTGTTCAGTAATATTTTTTGTTAAAATATTAAATTGTATTTGTATTCGACTAGAAACAGATTTAAAATATATCGAAACATCGGAAATTCTTAAAACTAGTTTTTGGGAAATCATTTATTGTCCTCAACCCACTATTTAATTGTACTTTATACTATAAAATATCAGGATACTATCTACTATATTAAATAAAAAGAAAACCAATTTTAGCTATGGGTTTATTACTAATTATGTAAATCAAAATAGCTGTGCAATTTATTTTTATTCAAAAACACTTTAGTTAGAAAATATAGTCCGTATAGAAAGTATCAGGAAAAAGCAAAGCTCAATTGTAATTATTTAGTATATATTTTTAATACTTAACTTGGAAAATTTACTTATACAACAACCATGTAACTGCAAACACTTAACTAAACGTCGAAGGACATCCGAAATTAGGTCAGCGCCATAATTTTTGATTATGGTAGCCAAGGACTGTAAAACTGTCTGAATCAATTCATCTTTATTTATTTAACTTCAATCTTCATAGATCCCCATATGTTTTCAATGGGATTAAGATCTGGTGAATCTACTGGCCATGGAATTGTTGTCACTTGGTGTTCTTGCATCCAAACTTGAGTGTAGGGATCTTGCATTATCCTGCTAAAAATGCCACCTATCTGAATATAACGCATGCGCCCTTTTAAGAAGAAAATCATTTAGAATGTAACAATAACTTTCACTGTTAACGGTACCATTAACTATAAAGAGAGAGGTGTAGTACCTCTTTGAGATATTGCTACCCAAGTGATTTGCTCCAAGTTGGAAATAAGTTTAATCCGATATAAAGACATTGTTATAATTATCTTGTTAAAAACGTTAACAATATTCTATTTTTCGTTCCTTTTGTAAAGGTGTCATTATAGGGATTTTTTGATTTTCTTAAAATGAAGCCTTGTCTTCTTAGGGTTTCTGGACATACTTTTACATTTTGTTGATTTCCAAATCTATTAGCCAATTTGCGAAACCCTAGACAAGAATTGTGTCATCTCAATGCCAATAAAGCGTTTAAATCTCACGCGGTCTTCCTGAAACTAATCTATGTCTCATATATACGCCATCATTTGTTATCCTCTTTATTGTCTCATATACCTACCGCATTTTTTGCGAGTCCGGTCAATTGCACTAATTTTTTAACATTTCGAAAACATTTTCTATATTCATTTTCTTTTTTCTAGTTGTGACAATAAATCATAAATTGTAAGCCTGTTGACAGATATCGCCTATATCAGCATAAGTTACTGGATGCATTACTTTGGCCTTACAATAATGTACCAAAAAAAGAAATATATTAAAATTATGAATTCCGGATACTTTCCAGACGGACAATACTTATAACATGTTGTTTTGTTTGTGTTTATGATATTATAACCAATAATGGCACTTTACAAAGCAATAAAATTTTAAGATTAGTTTTAAAAAATTTTGCTGCTCGGGTTTGGGCCTGTGCCTGTGAGTAATTCATTAAATATAATAGTAGACAACAAAATTTTATGTTACTGTTGTTTACTGTTAAACATTGTGTCGAAATTTAAAAAATTATGTTTTGATTATAGTTACCTTGAAGAAAACTAGTGTCTCTTTCAATACATTTAAATTATTTCTGTTTACTAAATAACTCAGTTTGTATAATAGTACATACTATTTTTAGGTTCATATTTAATTATTTTGATAGTTAAGTTATATATTGATAAGACTGGTAAGAGTGCGTCATGAAAATTTCTTTCTTCGTCTTGAAGAAACAAAAATTTTATGTGCGCCATTGACCGCATAGTACAGATTGCTCAAGGGCAGACGTACCAAAAATGGAATGATTATTTTTCGAAGTTCGTGACTAAAGGCGTTCACTGATGTTTTTACGAAGTATAGTAACTTTAAATTACTGTACAATATTTTTCTTTTTTTACAGATTTATTCCGCAAGTAACGATATAATGACTTAAAACATTGTTTAAATAATTTTGGAGAAATTCACGTCAGTTGACTCGTTAGAACGTATAAAAAGTTTAAAAACTTGTAGTAAATATAGTGTATTTATTATTATTTGGTAATGATTTTTGTTTAACTGGCGTAGAACAATTATTGACTGTTTTGATGATGTATGATTTGTTGAAATTAAATCTAAAAATCACTTTTTCCTACAAAACTATTTAGGTATAATGGGTTCAGAAATCGTGCCCCTACTATATTTCCGTAAATATGTTTTTTTTTTCATAATTTAGCACAAATACTTATATTAAAAACACAAAATAGTTAAAAGAAGCAAATAAATCACTTAACTGTTTGTAAATATAGAGAAAAGAAATAAATTAATCAGATTCTGTCAACACTTCAGTAACCATTTAAATACTGACAGAGAAACCTAAAATATGAACTGTTAAATATCTAAATTGCATACACCTATATCTATAAAATACCTATAAATTTAGTTATGTAACTCATTAAAAATTTTTACATTATAAATGTGAAATCAGAAGTTATTTTCTATAGTAATTCATCTTAGGAATATAAACTGGATGTCTATATAATATACTTATGGATTTGTATATGGTATACGAGATATGTTGAATAACTAATAAAATCTTTGTTTATTTATCAATATCTATTTTGTTTCCTTCATAGTAATCTCCTTCAGATATAATACACTTGTGCCAGCGCCTCTTTCAATCTTTGAAGCACTTCTGCAACTCGATTTTGGATATGGCCATCAGGTCTTTCTTCGGCTCGGCCTTTATCTCCTTAATTGTGGCAAAACATCGTCCTTTCATCAGTTTCTTTAGTTTTGGAAACAGGAAAAAGTTGCAGTCGGCCAAGTCCGGAGAATACTGTGGTTAACAGTGTTTTTTTTTTGGCAAAAAACCCACGAACAAGCAGTGATGAATGTGCCGGTGCATTATCATGCTACAAAATCCTAATTGGTTTTTGCGAAAATGTCTCATAACTACTAGGTAATATTACTTGTTAACCATACGACCTTGTGACAAGAACTTACTATGCGCTACGCCATTGTTATCGAAGAAAACAGTGAGCAAAACCTCCACATTCGACCAAACTTGACGTGCTTTTTTCGCTCTGGGATCCTCTTGCCGCTTCCATTTGGACGATTAAGCTTTGGTTTCGATGTCATAGCCATATACCCATGTTTCGTGACCAGTTATGATCCTTTTGAGGAAATCTGGATCGTCGTTGGCGGTATTAAACAGTTCCTGAGCGATATTTTTGGTCATAATTGAGCAATTTTGGTTCAATCTTCGCTGCCACACGTTTTATGGTCAAAAAATCCGATACAATCGCATGACATAACACGATTGATATGACAAGATCCTGAGCAACATCCCTAATAGTAATTAGACGATTTCCCAAAACCATTTGCTTCACTGATTCGACGTTTTCATTAGTTGTTGACGTGCTCAATGTCATCAATGTCTTCTCAACCCCATCTTTGAAGTGTTTATACCATTCATACACTCTTGGTTTACTCATACCAAATGCCACAGTCAACATTGTGAATGTATTGGCACACTTTATTTCATTTTTAACGCAAAATTTAATGCAGATTCTTTGATCAATTTTGTTCGATAATAGAAAATCGAAGAGTATCCCAAAACACGTCTTTCTGTCTGTCAGATCACCAAAGGGGTGGGATCCGTAATTAAAGCATCATATATAAAAAATTAAAAACTAAAAACAGAGCACGTGCAACACAAATATTTAATTGTAAATTTAAAAAACATAAAAACAACATACATAAAATATTATTCGAATAACTAATAAAAAAATATTACTCAATCACGTTTGCTATTCATTATTCACCATGGTAAAAGATTTTTTATTCTTATAATTATCAACAAAAAAAATAATAAAAATGTAAATAAGTATACAATTGTAATTAATAATTACGATATTTATCTTGGTCCGTTAATAATTGGTTTAAATAAGTGTTCTGATATTTAAAGCGAATTAAATTGAAAATTATATAAATATTAATAAAAAAAATATGTCAAGGTTGTCTTTATTTATGTATGTATGTATGTATTAATATAAGTTCCATAAGTGCGATATACGAATGTATGAATTTATTAGAAATAATAAAAAAGTATTTTACTTTTAACGTAAGTACGTGATTTGGATTAAAAAAATTGGAAGGTAACACTTATCACACTCTCTACCCCCATGAAAAGTGCTACTTTTTCACACATGTGCGGAAATTTACTTTTCATCACTCCGTGCGGAAAGCACTGCTTTCGACCATGCAGGACCGTGTGGAAAGCAATGCTTCCTTCAACGTTACGAAATATAAAACTTTTCATAACTCCGTGCGGAAAGCACTGCTTTCGACCATGTAGGACCGTGCGGAAAGCAATGAATGACTGAAACAGAGTTGATAAGTGTTTCCCAATCAAAAATAAATGCGCTAGAAAGTGAATTAAGAGAAATTGAGGATGAACTCTAAAAATTTTTGTTTTAATGGGAGGGTTCCGCCTCCCCCAACCCTCCTTCAGCGCCTTCGCGGTGCAGGTGGATCAGATCTAATACTATTTCTATTATCTTCTTTCCTTTTATTTTAGACAAATTCAAGAGCTTTCCTCACGGAGTGATGAAAAATAGAATACGCAACTCGTGCGGTGCGCAGGTAATCCCATCACTCGTGCTTTTTATCGCGTTCGCCTTCGGCTCACGCGACAAACGCACTCATGAAGGGATCACCTGCTTTCTGCACTCGTTACGTAATGTACTATTCCGCACGGAAGGATACCTAAGCAATTTTCTGATTTACATTTACAAATGTAATAACTACAAATATTTTTCCTATGGCACATTAGACAATTACACGGAATAAATATCTAAGAATTTGTAGTACATAATAGGTTTCCAACATATTACTATGTACAAATATTCATTTTTTTATCAGAGTGGTTTTGCCATAACGTCCAATGTGCCACAGAAAAAATTTTGTCATTGAAAAAAAACTAACGCCTGGAATCGAACCAGGGTTTACTTTTTGTGTTCTAACGTTCTCAGTCGTTAAAACCACTGAGCTAACACGGCACATGTGCTCAGTTCCTTATTTGAAGTATCTATCTTCTGGGATTTTTTACAATATAATATTTTCAAAAAATGAATGTATCTTATGCTCTTTTAAGTAATTTTGCTCTAAAAACTGATTAATTATTAAAACATAACGATACAAATCCGTTAAGATGGTGCTCTTTTCGATTTAATAAATTGACTTTTCACACTCGTGGTATTAACGCACTCGGCGTACGCCTCGTTTGAAAATATATCCCATTCGTGTGAAAAGTATCACGTTTCGCCATCGTTATGTAATATACTTTTTTATCAGTTTGTTATTACTCTGATTTTTTTAATAACTTTTTTAAATTGTAAGATTTTTGTAAATTTTCTAAGATAAATTCAAAGGTTATTATTCGCATTCTTATTCTCCGATGTTTTAAACTTTAAACTGTGTTAAGTAGGTATACGGTTTTTATAGTTAGAAGAACTAACAGACCAAAGAAAACACTTTTTTGTTTAGCAAAAACGGCATGTGGAATAGTATAAAATTAAAACAGTCTTAACTCAAACGACATTTAATTTTATTCGCTTCGTCTCTAGGAATCAATTGCAATATGGTGTTGACCATTCCAACAACAGTTATACAAGCACTTGTTAGATGCAGTTCTAGTTTTTATATAGATACACTGGCATTTATTTACGTCTACTGTACTTTTATACTGCATCAAACTTCAGTTCTTGATAAACTCGCACAATCACAAAGAAATACGCTTTGACTTGTTTAAAGCATTAATAAATAAAAGTTCAATCAAACAGATTTTCCAGTAAGCATTTTCATACTGCTAAAAATCAGAAAAATTACAAATGTGTACTTTGTACACATTTCAGAGTTAGGCGTTAAACTGTTACTTATTCAAACGACCATAGTGTGAAACGTTTTTTATTCATTTAAATGACAAAAATGTAAAGAAATAATCAAAATGTCCATCGGATTTGTGTCTGGTGATTTCAAAGACCATTGTGTCGACAAATTAGGTGTGGAATATGATTTTTTATACATTCTTGGTTAATTTTCGCTTTATGTCATATTCTCGAGTGTTGTTGAAACCTCCATGACCTACGACCACAATGTTGTGCAAGCCCACGGCGCAAGTAACATTCACGATAATTAGTCGTTGACACTAGACTCGCTGAAAATTATTGGAGAGCACTCATCTGCGGTTACGGCTGGCCATATGTTTATTTGTGATAAGAACTTATGTACTTGTGTTGATTTAAATTCTCGTAAGTTCATTCAGTCAAATTATTACGATTATTTTGAGAGTTTATAAGCTACTCAATGAGGACATTTTACTCATTAGAGAAGCTAATGTTGGGAAATTCGATTGGTTAAGCTTAGCGTAACAATTCTTTGCTGTGTCGAGCCGAACTTTTTTTGCTGTTCTCTAGGATCGAGTGCTTTTTGCAATTTGAATGGCTTGACATGGAGCTAATAATAATAATCAAGATTAAATTTGGTGACTAAAAAAATGAAAAATAGTTTCTTTGTTACAAACAGTCTGTGATTTCCAATAATTAATGTTTTACTGTCAACTAAATTAAAAATAAGTTTTACAAAATAATACAAACAAGTTTTTATGGTAGTGATGTAGTCTTTTTTTAAATTTATTGATAGCGTCTGTTATATCTAACCATTAAAGAAACAAGCATCTGTGCAAAATCGTTTATTTATTCCACAATTGAGTAATTCTTTGATTGCGAACTTAGTATATATTTTAAATTACATTTAAACAAAAACAAACCAATTTGATATTAACCAACGCGTGCTTATTTTTAAAGATATTTTCATTGCCATAAAAATTATGAATATAATCAAAACATTCATATAGAAATTTGTGTTTAGACACTGTCGAATTTCGGGATTAAAAAGTAAAAAAAAATAATGAGATTAAGACTTAAAATTCAACTATATTAAAGGAAATTGTATTCTAAAAAAATAATTACAAATCGAAAAAAATTTTAGTTTCCGAGATATTTAACATTTAAAAAAAACATTGATGAGTATCAATAGAAATATTAAAGAATATATTTTAATATATTATAGGTAAATATTGTTTCCACCAAACTGATAGTCAAATAAAATTAAGAAAAAAAACAAAGATACTAAAAAGACCTATAAATATCGGTAGCCACAAACTCAAATGTAAGTAAGTTAAATATTTGTATTAATCCTAGTAGATCTACGCCTCTGGAGTAGTCTGTAGCCACACAAATCATTTTTTATCTATGAGAAACTGTCCAGCGCCATCAGACGAAGTAGGTTCAAGGTAAAATAATCATTTTACGTTAATTACAATATATAGATGGGACTTAAAATAACACCACTACTCGTATCCGAACACCTGTAAACTGAGCAAGCGCAAAGGATGTTTAAAAGCGTATAGGGTTATACCTTCGAATGGACCGACTGAAAAATAAATATTTGGTCTTCCAACTTAATATTATCGATTTAAATGAAAAACTCTCAGTTGTTAATGCGACTAAATTTTGTAGTAGAAATTCACTCTGTATGTAACTATAGTTATAAGGTAATTAACTACAAATTATTGTTTACTTCGCTATTCGAAGTCCTTGTATATATATTATATTAATGATATTTCCGTTCACCTAGAATAATAAGATATAGTTATGATTTATTTTGTCAGTATTTTCTCAATCTAATTCGTTGACCTCCGATAATATAGATAGATTTTCTTCGCCTGAAGTTACACATACAGAAGATTTAAGTTCAACTGAAAATAATTTGTAATTTACTACAGGATAACATAATGCGGAACATATTATTAATTCATACCTGAATAAAGTGTACCTACACATTCGCATTATTTTGTAGCAATCTTTTTTTAACGCATTATCATTTAAAGAATTTAAATTTGAAAATTTGCTACTAAAGTTTAGTTATTAAAATATTTATAATGTAATGTCCATTGGTAACAAAGATTTCTTATTCTAGTCTATTAAAGCCAATTCCAAATAATTTCGTAAATTCTTCATAAACCAATATATTTATTAACAAAAAATATAACAAATTTCAGTTTGGATTCCCTTCAGGAGACATCTGCAAAATTCTTAGAAATGTGCTTTAAAAAACTATTTATTTCCAAATATATCAAGAAAAAAGTGAGAGGTGTCAAGAGAGGTGTCCTTTCGATTAATTAGTGAAGGAATTGTAATTTGTAAACACAACAGAGTGTTTATACATACATAAGCATTTATTATTGTCTGTATAAAATCTCTACTTACCTAACTCCATCAACAATATCCGGAATTTGTGGAGAAACACTGTCAGGATATATTATTGTTATTATTTTATTATTTATTATCTACAAAAAACCTGTATAAACTTTTAACAAAGTCGCGACACTACACTGTTCAAAGCAAAATAGAAAATAGTAAATCCATTACATATTACCTGAATATTTTCAACAGTTCGTTTCTTTTAACAAAAGTGTCCATTTATACAATACCAGAAGTTTAGCTGACATACATATACCAAAAATTACGTTTTATTTTAATTTAATTTAAAACAGGAATTAACAATTTAACACAAAATTTTAAAATATTTGACAGTAACTGACAATTAAGGTCATTTAACGTACCTAACTAGTCAAGTTACGAACTATTTTTAAAATGTTTATGAATTTATTAATTTATAAAAACAGGATGAAATAAAATATAATACTATTATAGGTACTTATTTTTTTCTACAGTATTTTCTTTTTAATGTAAATTTTCTTTTAATTTAAATTAGTGTCTTTCTAATTGTACTTTATTAGTATTTATGTATATTAGGGTTTCCTATTTAAATAAAGATATATCTATCTATGAGAGAGAGAGAGAGAGAGAGAGACAGACAAACAGACAGAGAAACATGCGTGTGTCGTGTCGTGACATTTTTTTGGTCTGAATTTTTTCCGGCTAGTCTCAGTCGTAACGCGCGAAAGGGAACTTCGTTCCAATAATTTCATTTTGTTGGATAACCGAAGCTACCGTAGTCGTCAATTAAATAAAGTTCCAAATAGTACAAATACTAAATTTGACATTCAAGAATATTTATTAGCCAATGATATGTTTTTTAAAAATTATGGCACAAAAGCAAATTTTAAGCATTAAGAAAGAATATGTTTGTAATAGTATGGCTAAAAATATGGGCCATACAGTAAGTAATACGGCTTTCACGATATTATTGTGTATTTAATCCCATAGACCACATGTGGCATCAGTTGAAATCCAGAGTTCGATCAGAAAACGTTTCCCCAACAATAAACGTAAGTGTAGTGTAGCATCCCTCATGATTATAACTTAGTACTGAAATAGAATTATCGGATTTGTTGCACATAAATGTGTAGTTTATTTTTTATTTATTTAAAGTTTAAACTATATGTTAATTATTTTTAAAAATGAATCGCATTTGAAAAAACATTACTTCTTTATTCTTCTATATTAGCGGACCCGGCGAACTTTGTACTGCCTAACACTCATATTTATCTTATACCGTTATTCCATTTTAATTTTGTCGCTTTTTTAAATCGTTTTTATCATAATATCCTCAGTTTCCACTATTTTACTATTATTTTGTTATATTTTATAATTTTTGACTTAAATATACCTATTAGATATCAACTTATGTCACCGTAGGTACGGTGCCGTCGTAGTACTTCATTAAGTAAAAATTGTCCGTTTAAATATATGAGATATCAACCGATCCACCTTATAATGACGTCTAAATATATAAGATATCAACTGCGCCACCTTGCGGTGGCGTCATGGTACTTAGTTAAGTAAGAATAGCTCGCTTAAATATATGAGATATCAACTGCGCCACCTTACGGTGTCGTCACAGTAGTTAATTACGTAAAAATTGCTCGTTTTAATATACTTATGAGATATTAACTACACTATCTTAGGGTGGCGTCATAGAACTTAATTTAGAATAGAATGTTTATTGACGGAAAGCTCCATTACAAAATATTAAATTACAAAAATATATATACATTATACAAAATAATAAGACTACAAGATACATAATAAATAAATAAAGATAAATACAGAATACAGAATAAATACATGCATTATACAAGGTATAAGTAGTTAAATCAGTCTATGTAGAAGAGTTTGAAATTGAGGTAATGAAAATTTATACAGATCAATTCCTTTTTTGTTTATAAATTGTGCAGATCTTATTAAAGAATTGTTGCTAAGGTAATTATTTTTGAATACTGAAATAAAATATAACTGATTGTCTCTAAGGACTCTTTGGGGGACATTTATTTTAATCTTTTCTAGGATATTTGGACAGTCTAATACTCCGTTTACAATTTTATAAAATAAAATCAAGTCATAATACAATCTTCGAGATTCCAACGAATCTAAATTAATATGTTTTTTGATTAGTTCATAATTATACCTATATCCAATTCTAGGAATCATTAACTTGTAACCAGCAAAACGAAGAAATCTATTTTGGATGTTTTCGATTAAATTTATATTTTTTTGCAGATGTGGTGACCAAATGACACAATTATTTTCTAAAATGGATCGGACTAATGCTAAATAAACGGTTTTTGTTGTTTCGATATTAAATACATTACAATTTCGTAAAACAAATCCCAAAGTTTTTGTTGATTTAATGGTAATATATTTTATGTGATCGTCAAATGAAAGCCTATTGTCCAAAATAACTCCAAGATCTTTAATAGAATTAGTTAATACTATATCCCTGTTATTCAGGTTA
Organism: Altica lythri; assembly: GCA_964028335.1. Taxonomy (NCBI): domain Eukaryota; kingdom Metazoa; phylum Arthropoda; class Insecta; order Coleoptera; family Chrysomelidae; genus Altica; species Altica lythri. The sequence continues at coordinate 69,695,673 of OZ034800.1, forward strand.
TATTGAAATTTAATGGGATTGAATATTCGATGGAAAGTTATTTGAAAACATTTACTGAAATTTAGTTCAAGCATATTTTTTACGCACCACTTATAAAAATCATTTAATTGGGATTGAAGAATTGTACAGTCTGATTCTTTTTTAATGGTTTTAAAAAATTTTATATCGTCGGCATACATCAAATACTTACAATTAGTTAAAATTGAATTAATATCATTAACAAACAGGATAAATAATAAAGGTGCAATATGGGTTCCCTGAGGTACACCTGATGTAACCAAAATTGGATGTGAAATATATTGCCCGATTTTGACAAACTGTGTTCTATCTTTAAGAAAACTACTCAACCATACCAACAAATTTTCATGGAATCCGATTGATTTAAGTTTTTTTAAAAGGATTTGATGGTTTACTCTATCAAATGCTTTCGAGAAATCTGCATAGATTGAGTCTACTTGATATTTATTTTCAAAAGCATCAAAAATATCCAATTGATAGGTTAATAAGTTGGTAGTGGTTGATTTGTTTTTACAAAAGCCAAACTGATTAATGTCTAAAAAGGATTTACATAACCATTGTAATTTATCAGTAATGATATTATCCAGCAATTTAGGTATAACCGATTGTTGGCAAACACCTCGATAATTTGTGACATCTTTAATATTTCCTGATTTAAAAATTGGAGCTATAAAACTTTGTTTCCATATTAAAGGTATTTCGCCTTGACGAAGAGAAAAGTTAAAGAGAATGTGTAACGGTTTCGATAGTGAAAAAATACAGTTTTTCAATAAATTGTTAGGAATTTAGTAAGTATTTTCTTATTTTTATTGTTATTTCATATCAGATGCGTCTTTGTTATACCATATTTTATAGTGACTTCACGGGAACGCGGTCGAACGAGATAAAAAGTATCCTATGTGGAGTCTCACCGTAGACAGTTTACTCTGGCAATTGACCGAATTAGGTATACCTTGCCAGGGTTACTCTGATGACGTAGTTATCCTCGCAAGAGGGAAATATGAAAACGTCTTCTGCGACATAGTGCAAAGAGGACTGAACACAGCAAAGCAGTGGTGTGATTCAGTGGGACTTAATATCAACCCCACCAAGACCACGCTAGTAGCCTTTACAAGGAAAAAGAAACCTAAACTAAAAACTATAAAAATAGGTGGAAATACCGTTGAGTGGAAGACAGAGGTCAAATATCTAGGGCTAATCCTAGATAATAAGTTACTCTGGAACAAACACGAAAACGAAATAATACACAAAGCTACAAAAGCCCTTATGGTGTGCAGAAACATTGCTGGGAAAAATTGGGGCTGTAACCCAAAGACATTGCAATGGATGTACACAGCAATAGTGAGACCTATCATCACATATGGGGCAGTAGCTTGGGGCACGAGAGCTAATCTGATCACTACGAGGACAAACCTCTCAAAGATTCAGAGACTAGCCTGTGCATGTATCACTGGAGCAATGAGAACATGTCCCACTGCTGCAATGGAAGTAATACTAAATCTCTCGCCACTGCATATTTAAGTAGAAAATGCTAGGAAGAAAACAATATATAGAATGATCAAAGAAGGAATAATCAAGGAAAAACCTCGATCACTCCAACTTGATCAAACTTGGGAAATGCCCCAAGATGATATGCCAAAGAAATTTAACTTTGTAAGAAAATTTACCACTAAATTGGGAAGCAAATCTGAATGGGACGAAAACACCATATTGGGGCTAAGCCAAAACGCCATAAAATGGTACACGGACGGCTCCAAGACAGATAAAAGAACAGGAGCAGGGGTGTTTGGACCTAGAACCAAATACTCAGAAAGCTTGGGTACGTACCCAAGCATCTTTCAAGCGGAAATTCGTGCCATCGAAAGATGCATAGAATTTAACATTGAAAGGAACTATCGTAGACAGAAGATTGTAATCATGTCAGATAGTCAAGCAGCCATTAAAGCTCTGAACTCAGATACAATCAGTTCGAAGATGGTCTGGGAATGCCTAGGTAAATTAAATGAACTAGGACAGAATAACACTGTTACCCTCCTATGGGTTCCAGGACACGTAGGAATAGAAGGAAATGAAACAGCAGAAAAGCTGGCAAAAAAAGGAGCTGAAACCCCATACCTGGGACCAAAACCATCCTGTGGAATCAGCAGCAGTACAATCTTAGAAAAACTAAGGAAAAAAAATGGATAGCGAAAAATCCAAGTACTGGAATGATCTAGAAGGACTAAGACAATCGAAGACGCTCCTGGGAAACTATAACCAGAAGAGATCTCACAGCTGTCTTAACCTAAGTAAGAAAAACCTCCGAATTATAACAGGAATACTAACCGGTCACTGTCGATTAAGAGGACACATGAAGAAACTAGGATTAGTAGATGAAGCAAGCTGCAGATTCTGTGAGGTAGAGGATGAAACCTCTATACACATACTTTCAGAATGCATGGCATTAAGTACTTCTAGGGTCAAATACCTAGGGTCATACGAAATAGAAAGGGAAGAACTACCTAATTTAAAACCCAATGATATCCTAAACTTTCTAAGGAAGATAGGACTAGAAGGGCTGGTATAAGTCTGAGGAATTATCAGAATTATAGCAAGAAAAGGGGGACACAATAGATCTTATAGGTCGCAGGTGTATCTGTTACCCTTAACACTACATACATACATACATCCTATGTTCATCTCGTGGTTCTGAGCTACCTCTCTACCAATTTTTAGCGGTACCTAGAAAAAACAATAAAGTATTTTAAGATTGACCCCATAGCAAAGTATTTTAAAATAATTGAAGTAATAATGAAAGAAAATTGTTTTTGGTGTTAATCCGTTTAAAAGGGTAATAGAAAGAAATAATCTAGAGCGGGCTTTATTTTTTGTATACAGTGAGGTCCAAAATTAACGGATAAATTCATTTTCTCCGTTAATAAGCGTGTAAAAGAAAAATCCTGAAACACGTCAATTTGTAAATTTAAAATGACACTTTATGGCGCTAAAAAACCACTCCCCACTTCAAACCCCTTCCCAAGGGCTGAGTGCACCCCAATTTTTTAAATGGCATGAGGGGTAAAGTGATAATCTTAACCGAGTAAAAATACTTATTAATTAAACTAACTTTCCAAAATTAGTTAAAGACTATTTACAGTAGTAATTAGTAATATATTCAGATTTTTGAAATTTGTATACTTTCTAAATTTCACTGTTTACTGTAGTTATCGTATATATGTATGAATATATGACCTATTTGTGTTTAATGACGATTGCCTTGAGACGTGAAGTTAAATTGTTTATAAGCTTTTTTATAAGAAATATTTTATGCATTAATAAACACTTAAATTAAAAAGACATATATTTTATGTATAATATAAGTAAATTAGCTGTGTTAATAAACAAAATAATAGTAACATTACTACTCCCCACTAGATGTAAAGAAGAGTCATATTTTTTAGTTTATTGAATCAGTTTTTAATTGCCCGAAAACACGGATTAAACAAACTTTTTTAAAAATATCAAACCCAGCTAGATTGATTTATCGTTCCCGATTCCCGAATCCCCCGGAATACTAAATTTTATGAAAAACGTTGGTGGCGTTCCCGAGATTTGTTTCAATGTCTTGGATTAGATACACTTTAATATTATTTTGAGATAACTCTCATGGAATTTTTTAAAATTTGCAAAGTATACAAACAAGAAGATGACATTAAGGAGAAATTGGAAAAAAGTCGTATCCGGCAGGACTCGAACCTGTAACCTGTAACCTTTACCTTTACATTTACGCGATACAACTACCTTAGTAATTAGTTAGCTTTTTGGTCGTTTTGACTCAACTGATGCCACATGTGACATTTACTTAGTTCCTCTTTAAGCATATAAATGCATGACTTTTTGAAGTTATACTTCTATTCATGCACTCGGTGCAAAAGATTTGTGTACAGTTAAATGGAGAAATCATTACATATGTAATGGTGTGAGTAAGAGAGAGACAGACACACTTATAAGGTATATTGGTCGGTAAAAACAAAGATGAAATATTTCTTACATGTTATTAGTCGTAACTATAAGTCCTTTGAATACCGTTTCAACATTCAGTACTTTGAAAAGGGATAGATATACAAAAAACAGTCTGAACTAGGGTATTTACCTCTTCTCCTGGGGTTTTATGTAAATTCTGTACGAAATCAGTGCACACTTGGGTACTCGGTGGTTTTTTGAGTCGCTGAATACGATTATAATAATGGCGATGGTGTTCGAAACACCTGGTGCTTAAGACGGACCCCATCTCCAGGAATTTTATGCAAATTCGATACAAAAAGAGTGTGCACACGGTACTAGGAGGTTTTTGGGGTCGCTTACCAAGAATATCATATAATGATTTTGCTAAATCATTCGCATAAAAATTTATGAATCCATGCGCGTGCATAGAAGTATAACTTCTGCCAGCAGTCCCACTGACTGCCACACTAGGTTTTTTAATTTCTCTTTAAAGTCATTTTTTTGTTTGTTTTGTATACGTACTTCCTAAATTATAAATATTGATAATTTGTAAGTATTTGATTTATTAATGTACTTTTAATAGAATATATTATACCTATTATTTATGTAGGTAATATATATCTTTAAAAATTTGGTATTTCGGTTTTATTATAAGAATAAAACCTAGCTAGATCGATTTATCGTCCCTAAATCCCCCTACCACTAAACGTCATGAAAATCGTTGGAGCCGTTTCCGAGATTCGGATTACAAGTATACAACCGGGATACACGAACTGCGAACTTGGGTTCCCAAAAATATGGATTAACTGATAACCCGATAATCCCACACACGAACTGCGAACTCAAGATTTTTTACCTGCCGCTACCGGTGGCCAGGGCGGGCCGGTCATCGAAACTCGTCAACAATCAAATTAGGAATTTCCTTCAATTACGTCTTGGAAATAAGGGTAGGGGAATGGGGATGCAAATATGATATTGTTTTTATTTTCAAGTTTAGTTTATCAGTTTAGTCTAGTCTATCAGTTGAAGTTGTCAGATTTAGATTTATGTTAGTTCTTGTCATTTAAAAAAAATCAACTTTCCTTAAAGTAAGTATATTCATTTTTAAGTGATTTTTTTCATACATTTTCATACATTTCTAAAAATGAAAAATTTCATACATATCTAAAACATATTATACATATATTATTTTTATCTAAATTTTAGCATCATGGCTGAGACTCTGCAGACAATGTTCAGCCAAAGAGGTACTATTTTGGTAGTTTACGAAGGATTTAAGTTTAGAAAAGTAAAAGAATTGATGTCAACTGGAGAAATTCTGTGGCACTGCACAAACAAAAACTGCAAAGCAAGTTTACATACAATTGGTGCTGATTTTTTGTTCTCAAAAAAATCAAAAGAACATAATCATACACAAATAAGTGAAAAAGTATTAAATAGACAGAAAATCAGCAATTCCGTCAAGAGAAAAGCTGAAAACGATTTAAGCGAACGGCCAACAAAAATTATTCATAGAGAATTGGCATCAAATAGAGAAATTTTAAAAACCTTTAACGACCGAGACATGACCTACGTACGAAATAACGTCAATTATACAAAATTAAAAATTCTACCTAAATTACCGAAGAACTCAATAGAAGTACAAGAATATTTAAATTCAATTGAAATAAATACACACTCCAACGAATCATTTCTTCTTTATAATGGAATCGACGAAGAAATTATAATTTTTGCTACAAATAATAATCTGCGAACGCTTTGTGCAGGAGAAACAATTTTTATTGATGGCACTTTTGACTACTGCCCGAAATACTTCTTGCAGTTATATACCATTCACACGTATCTTGAAGGAAATTACATACCAGTTGTATTTTGTCTCCTAAAGAACAAATTGAAAAGCACGTATGAACATATGTTAAACATTTTAAAAAACAAATGTTCAGAGGCAAGATTTGATTTTTCTCCGTCAAATGTTGTTGTTGACTTTGAGATTTCGGCTCATAAAGCTGCAAAAGCAGTATTTCCTACAGCTAATATAATTGGTTGTCGGTTTCATCTTGCGCAATCTTGGTATATTAAGAAAAAATAATAATATGTAACACGTAATAATTATTGAATTTTTTATATAGGTGGCGTAAGATCCAATCTCTTGGTTTAGTTCAAGACTACCGAAATCAGGAATCACCCATTGGAAAATGGCTTCATCATTGTTTCGGGTTGATGTATTTGGAACCAGAATGTGTTGGCGATGCATATGTTTTTGATCTTTATGAAGACAAGCCTGAAGATGACCGGTTAGAAGCATTCTCTGATTACATTGTTAACAACTATATTAGTGAAGAATCAACATTTCCCCCAAAGATTTGGGCTGCATTAACAAGTTGTCCAAGAAGAACAACTAACTCTTGCGAGTCATTTCACGCTAAATTCAATTCTTACTGCTGTTCTCCTCACCCCAACATTGCCATTTTCTTAGAATGTTTAAAAAAAATACAAATAGATGTTCAAATATCTATAAATAATTATGTTCAACGCCAAAGAAAAACTGTTCCAAAAGTGAGAATGCTAAAAAAACAATATTTAGATTCGAAAATAGCGTTATACATTTCTAAAACAATTACTAGGTACCATTACATAAAATGTGTTTCATACAAATTTAATAATTTTTAAAAGTTTTTATTTTAAATTTTAATATTTAATAATGTGAAATAGTTTTTTATATATTATATTCGTTCGTTAAATAGAAACTTACCTGTATATAGTTTGTGACAAATACATATTTTTGTATTTTTTAATATAAATGTTTTTTACAGTTTTTATTTTAATTTTTCTTTATTTTAAATTTTATAGTTTTTAATTTGAATTTTGAGTTTATAAAAATTTTTTGTCAATGTAATACAGCCAATATAATTGTTATACAATACAGAGTTTATGACAAGTACATATTTTTGTATTTTTTTAAATTAAATATTTTATTAAATATTTCAAATTTAAATATTTCTTTATTTTTTTATTTTCGTTTTCCACTTTATGACTTAAATTTCGACACTTAAATTGAGAGTTCGCAGTTCGTGCAAGGGATTAACGCAAAGGGTACAAGGACGTTCGCTCAGTTGGTGGTACCATTTAATTACCTGACCATGGTTCGCAGTTCGTGTATACCCAGCCCAACAAGCATTACTCGTTAATAAACCTTTTTTCTTTTTGTGGCGTTCTTTTTTATTTTATTATTTTATTATCTTAGTATATTTAGTTGTTACTTAGTCTATAATCCGATTTTATTAAGAAGACATTTACTCCATTAACATAAAACTAGTGATGTGTAGAAACCATAGATCATAAACTACAATAAGTCGTATAAAAAAAATAATTAAAGAAACAGAGCGTAGTCTTGCAGCCAATGTGTTTATGTTTGATGATCCGTGTAGTACCATCCACTTAACCTTGAAACTTAATGTTTGTTTGGTGTTAAGAAGTAAACATATTTTTTAGACTCTCACTATTATTCCAAACGTAGTGATACCGAGTTTAATGATGCGTTTTCACGTTTAACTTGTACTTTATTTGCACAACTTAGTTACATCGTTTGAAAAACAATTGTTGATTTGCATGAATAAAAAGATATTAAATTGCCTATTCTCTCAGATTCTAGAGCCAGAACTAAATATTCTATTATTAAGTATGTGTGTGGATATTAAAAACTCACAAAACTACGAACAGACAACCATATACTTATTGTGTTTACTATATATATAATATATTCGTATGAAAATAGTAGTAGTACAATATATATTATTAACAATAATATAGTCATTAAACTTCTATAGAGAAAACACTCTTCTAAATATTGTATCTGCGGAAAGTTTTTAAAGGGTGTGCGCAGTTCTCACATTCGCGTTGGAGATTAAGGGAAAAACCGCAGAAAAGAAAAACCTTAATCAGAATTACTTGCTGTATATTCAAAGACTCTTAATTTGTGTCAGCTATTCAATGGCATTTTGTGTCAGTTCATGTAATTCTTGAAAAACGCCAGCAAATCTTGTAAGATGACATTCATTGACTAAATGTTCAATAGTTTCTTCGGCTATATTGCAAGAGCATAATGGGCTTTCTACAACACCCCATTTAAAGAGAGTGGAATTACAGCGTCCATGACCAGTGCGTAGCGTAGACGGTTCAATTTACACCAGATATTTCTAGGATGTTTGAATCCAGGTAGTGGTTTTGTTGAATCTTCTACTAAACCTCGGTTAAAAACGTTCTCACTTAACCAAATTCTTTTCCAATCTTCATCTACTGAAAAATGTTCGATACTGTTTACTAATAGCCAAAAAGGATTTCTTGATTTTAATCTATTATTTTGGTCCTGGAGGTCTTGCCAGATGATGAAGTCTTCATTAAGTTGATATTTCTGCCACAATTTTTTCGCAGCTAGTTTTCTTCGTAAACTTGGTGGAGGAATGTTTGATAGAACAGGTAACCAAGGGGTTGGAGTAGACTTCAACGCACCACTGATGATTCTCATTGTTGTATTTATTTGAGTGTCAATCTTGTGTACCTACATGGACACTGTTCATCCAAACTGGGCAGCAGTATTCTGCAACAGAAAAAACCAGAGCAAGAGAGGATGTACGTAATGTATGTGCGTCAGTACCCCAATTTGTACCAGATAATTTCGAAATAATGTTATTTCTGGTTTTAAGTTTTTGGCGAACTTTCTCAATGTGTTGTCTATATGTTAAGCTTGTATCCAAAGTTACACCCAGGTTAATAGGATGAAAATTGTGATTTAGTTTTACAGAATTAAATGTTACGTCAAGTTTTCTAGTTTTGGCAGAATTACAAAGATGAAAACAGGAAACTTCTGTCTTAGTAGGATTAGGACCTAGACGCCATTTTTTAAAATATTCAGTCATAAGTATTAAGTCATTGTTAAGAACAGTTTCCAGGTTTTCGAATTTATCACTTTGACAAGCTAGTGCAATGTCATCTAAATAAATAAATTTTTTGCAAATAGTTTGCGGTAAATCACTAGTGTACAGATTAAAAAGAAGAGGTGAAAGTACAGAGCCCTGTGGAAGACCATTATTTAGAAATTTAAATCTACTACTATTCTCTCCAATAAAAACCCTAAATTTTATGTTAGTAAGCATATTTTCGATAATTTAGACTACTTGCCTGCATTGTAAGGTATTAAATAGTTTGTCAAATCCATTAAAACAGTGCCGGTTTTCATCTTTTTGTGGTAACCAGATTCTATATGTGTTGTTAAAGCTAAAACTTGGTCACAACAATTACTACCAAATATAATTGACTAGTATGTATTTCCGATATTATCGATAACGATAATTATATATTAGCAGAAGTAAATAATGTGTTTTTAATTTTAGTCACGTTATATTCCCATTTTTATGTACAAAACTTGGGTGCAAAACTAAATAAATACCAATAGGAGATCAAGACAGTAACCCACCTAGCCTTTGTAGATACATTCATTCAGAAGAAGCCAGTATAAATTAGACAAGTAATACTTACCTTTACATAATAAGTAAATAACTTATAGATATATTGTGTACATTTCTAACTTAAAATAAAGATTTGCAGAAATAGCTATAAAATGAAACGGTAAATGATTAATTTTAAATTATAGCTATCCTAAAATGAAAGAGTGTAATAAATAATAAAATTCTGGCTGACGGGTAATTACTAGTGATGTATTCACATCAGGTATAAGTATGTCTACCTGGGATCCATTCGAATATTATTTTGTTGAACCTGGTTCTCAAGATCTTTTTTAATTCGAATTAAATATAAACCAAATATTTAGTAACAAAATCGGTTTTAGATACCTAATTAATGTATTTAATCAATATATTTTAAAAATAATAACGTTGCCAGATTCATTAAATCGCTGAGCTGAGCTCATATTAATTATAACCACCTTTGTTGCAAATTTTATTACATTAAGAACTAAGATTGCAATAAGTAAATTAGTCTGGTTGACGAAATATTAATAGTATTATACGTTACAAGGTCGGTAGGTGACTTATTACAGTACGAGTTAGTTTACAGACGAGGCGACGTAGGAGCCGAGTTTGGAAATAAAAACGAGTACTGTAATAACACCTAACGACCATGTATCGTTTTATATTTTATTTCATACTGTTTTTATAAATTAATAAATTCATAAAAATTTTAAAAATAGTTCGTAACTTGACTAGTTACTGTCAAATATTTTAAAATTTTTGTATTAATTGTTAATTCGTGTTTTAAATTAAAATAAAATAAAAAGTAAGTAATTAATTATTTTATTTTTATTTTATAGTCATTAATTCATTATAGTGTTTTTAAATGTCAAAAATTAAAAGTAATTGTCTTTCTAAGCAATCAGAGCAGAGTTGCTAGGCAACACATTACAGCACATGATACCGTAATGTTTTACTTACCGGCGCCAAATTGATTATGGAGAAGTTTATTTACTGGACAGGATGAAATAAAAAACATTTTTAGACCAAAATTGTAATAAAAGATAAAGATTGTAAATTAGAGTAAATTATAAAAGTATTTTATTTAAAAAGATACCAATAGGAGATTAAAGCAGTAACCCACTACTAACATATCAACTAAGAAATCTATTTAAATTATGCACGGGATCAATAATAGTAGGTTCAAAACAACACCTAGCTTTGGTGTGAAACAAGATAAAATAAACATAATGCCTATTCTTTTTCTCAGTGATAAACGAAATGAAATTGTAGTTAAGTGTACAGTAAGTAGGTGAATCATCAATATTTTTATCACTCGATATGTTTTATTGACGAAACATTATAAATGTGTAAGTAGTTATTGAACTTACTAACAGCAAAACCATGTCGTGAAAATCTAAATCCTTGAAACAATAAAATTTCATTTAGTTTATAAAATTACTTTTATTAATGAAAGATATAATGTTCAAACAATAGGAAACTATAGTCAGTATCCAATTATAAAGTAAAATTAATTGTCAGAAATAAATAAAACAATAATCAAATTAGTGTTAACAAAGCAAAAAATTGGCGAAATACTATATTGTTTCCAATAATTATATTAATAAGTATATGCTTATTTTTAGTTACAACGTAAATTCTAAAAATATTCACTTCGCGTTTATATGACATGGTAAAATGATCTTGAAACTTTTATACAATGCGATATTTCCATAAATAATAGTTTTAAAGTCCGTGACATTAGTTGAGTACACGATTATGTACACATTAAGGTTCATTGTTAAATCTATATATATATATATATATATATATATATATATATATATATATATATATATATATATATATATATATATATATATATACAAAAGGGAAAAATTATTGGGCATGTACGCAAAAAGGATCAATAGGGCCACGAGTAGGAATGGTAACCGCAGACATGCATGTTTCTGGCTCATTAGCCGTCATCAGTGCGGCATAACCAAGTAGGGTATTGCACTTGGCTAGCAAAAGTGTTGGGTACTTGGGAGCAAAGGATGTTGGGGAAACATGTGTAAAGAAACATAAAAACACAAAAACAATGAAAGCTCACACAGGAGTCCTATCGCCATTTTGTGCTTTCAGCCAGCTGTGCCAATGGGTTTTCGGCTAGCAACTAGCGTCGCAACGTTGGCGAAACGGACTCATTGTGTTTGAGTCGTTCTAAGCCCAGGATATGAAATAAACAAAGTGCCAAGAAAACGCGTATTAATATAAACAAAAGGGAAAAATTATTGGGCATGTACGCAAAAAGGATCAATAGGGCCACGAGTAGGAATGGTAACCGCAGACATGCATGTTTCTGGCTCATTAGCCGTCATCAGTGCGGCATAACCAAGTAGGGTATTGCACTTGGCTAGCAAAAGTGTTGGGTACTTGGGAGCAAAGGATGTTGGGGAAACATGTGTAAAGAAACATAAAAACACAAAAACATGACCCAAAAATTATGTATGTTATAATTTTAATGTCATAATGTTAGTTCTTTTCACGCTAATATAAGCTACTCGAAATACTAATACTGCGCACACGAAGTCGCGGGCACCAGTTATTGATACATAAAGACCTTGCTTTTATTCGAATTACACGCAGACGAAGTCGCGGGCAAAAGCTAGTTAAGAAATAAATCTGAATTTAATAAGATTCGCAGATAAAATGAACGAATTTAAATCATAATCTATCGAAGAAACATATTTTCTCCTACCAAACTGGCAATCCCCTTTCGTATCGGCGAAATAACAATAGATAATATAAAAATATATAGTCCGGATGGTATGCTCGAAAACGAACGTTACAGTATATATATGTATATATAGGACACAGTGAGGTAAATAGTGGATATTTAGCAAAAATTAGGTGAAGTGTACTCTTTAAGATTTAATACTTCAATATTTCGTTAAAAATATTTTAACATCTTCAGGAAGTTACTACAAATGTTACAATTCAATTAAAATAATAACTAGTTATGTTCTGATGATGTTTTACTTACTCTTATGAGGATGAAGCCAACGATGGAATTAGAAGGACGTAGGTATAATGAAAATAAAATATTAAAAACAATCACTATAGTTTAAACTATTAGTAAAACTTCTCAGGAGAAAATGCTATTAGAAACACTCTACAAATGTTAAAAAACAGATTTTGGGTTAGACGTCATCGTTATGTTGGATTAACATAAAATAGAGACGTAACTACTTCGATTTTTTGAAAAATATAAGAACAAAGCCAGGAGAGTGAGTTAATATTATTGATTTGTTAAGGTTAACTTAATAGGTCTAGGTTTATTTAGTATGAAGATAGACAAGAAGAGCGAATGTTAGGTTTTGACGAAATAAATAGTATTTGTTTATTTTAAATACATTTATTTTGTTAATAATTACTAATGTCTTAGAGGATTAAATTATTATGAATTATTGGAGATGAACATAGATGTAAACTTTTTTAAAGGATGAGATTATTCATTTATAGAGGAAGAACTGATATTCTTCTAATTCAATACTGAATAATAATATACATATTGATCATTTGATTTCTCATTTCTATATTAATTTACTGTGAGTTTTGAATGTAAAATAACTAGAGCATGATATGTTTTTATTGATAATTTGTTTTGTTAATTGTATTGTCTTGTTTTCAAAAATATTAATTTTATTGTAATTTAAATGTACTATTAAATCATTATTAGAAGAGAAAGTTGACACTTGTCTATTTACACTATAGTATATGCTATATTCTTCTTATTGCTCAACAACAAACTGTAAATATATTTTTAAGGGAATGTAAAACCATAGGTGTATGTTCAGTTACCTAATTGTTATTTTTATTCGTCATTAAAACTCTATTTAATCTCAGTTGGAATCTTCTTTTATCCATTAATTACTTATTTACGTAAGTGAACTGAATAATTATCAAAATTTAACGATTTACTAAAAATTGGGTCAAAAGAATGTTTTGTTTTGAATATTACGCAGGTTAAATTTGCATGCTACAGAATCAATTACATCATCTTGTTTTATTTTTGGAACTTTCTCCCTTCAATTTAGATGTTCGCTATAATTTATTTTGCATATTGATCATTATCACTGATCCAGTTTTTCTTTTCATGAAGATTTTATACTTCATTTAAATGTAGTTATGTAATTTTCTGTAATCATTCAATTACAATGATTTAAAGAATCACTGTCATCATTAAATTTTGTGTTCGTACTTTTTTCATTGTAATTTATGTTTTACGCATTAAAGTCAAGTCAAGCTGATGTTATAACTTTTTCTACTTATTTTTCATATTCCTATACGGTTATTTTGATTAAACGATATTCATACGACAGTTGATAAGTCCATTAAGATTTTTTAACGACCGGCGTTTGTTAAAAAATGTTGTTCAAAACCTTTATGCTGCTAACAATTGAAATTATAAAACTATAAATTTGAAATGTTATTTGACAATTTGTGTTGTTCGAAACTTCTAATCCATTGAAGAAAGATTTACCACAGATAGCACCAGTATTTAAACTTGTCGGTGTGGCCTCTGAACTGCTATTAAATAATTGTCTCTTTATCTTAATTCTCTTCGAAGCTAAATTCTCAATATAAGACTCAGCTACCGCAGAGGAGCACCAACCTCAAAGTTTTTTTAGCGATAGTAGATCGCCATTATTTTCTACAATCATAGCCGCGAAGGATCTGCCGATCGAGTGAGCTGTGTAGAGCACAGGATTTTCCGATTTTAGGAACGTGGAAGTTTTTTTGGATCAGCTCCAATGGTATGAATACCCACAACTTGTTTTGTACACTTACCATTCCTATAACCAATAGAGATTGCCGATTTTCCAGATTTGAAGGCCGCAAATCTACGTATTTTTGGTATAAACCGTAGGCTTCAAAATGAAGTCCTTCCTTCAGAATAACAAATGCCCTGTTCTTTTTGTTTTTCGTATACCTCAATGTAACCAAAACTCTGGTAGGTACTGGTTCTTTGAAAATCATCCACAGACTGCTTGACATGTTCGTCTATAGGCACCAAACATACCACACATTAGTACAAACCTAATTTTTGCCTTCTTTGGTGTGTATCCATCAGACTTTCCTCTCAAAAACATAACTACGTAGTACAATAACTAATCTTGAAATTTCAATGTTGTCAAAAACTCTGAAAGTCATTTTCAACATTGAAATCTTCGTCCACAGAGAATTGGAAGAATATACCTCTGATTTTCCTTTTGTATAGGCTAGTAGTACATCTTTATTAACCACCTTTACATGCTTACTTTTTCGCCATTCTTCAAAATTTTCATATTCTCTTTTATATCGGTATTGCGTCATATTCGGCAGTAAAGATTCTTTCATCGGAATTAAAATTTAATCTAATGTTTCAACGAGATCACGAAAATTCTTGAACGACACTCAGCCGATACGCAAATAACAAATTCGGCTGCGCCTCGGATTACAATATTCAAACTCATATCGGCGTTGCAACGTTAATAACTATATAAGTTATAATAAAATTGTCTAACACATTTATAGTTAATATGAATGTATGTTTTAAAAAAGATTAATGGTCTCTGTTAATAGAATTGTTTATTATACAATCTGTCTAGTGTGCAGTATTTAATAGCTTTATAAAAAAATAATTTTTGTGTCAACAATGACTAAAATGGGTTTTAAATATTTATTACTAATTTAACATTGTTATACTGAAGAAATGATTTATAAAGATAAGTAAATAATTAATGGTTGCATTGATTTTAGAATAACCCCGTAAATTGGTATTTTTTACCTGCTCTTCTTTTTAGTGCCATAGTCATGTCCTATAAACCAATTAATCAATTTTGGAAGTTTGACACAAGATAATCCGAGTACTTTGATGACATATTAGGAGTAGTAAACCGTGAGAAACTAGTTCTATGTAAATGTAAATCGATTTATAGTACAATTGTTTGGACTTATTTAAACAATTTTATGCAAATTGCTATAATTAAAGTTTTCGATTGTTAGATAAAGATTATGTATGATTATTAACATACAGTGTGATCTTATAAAGTAGTCGAAATCCTCTCTCTCCAATTTTAATTTTTTTCTCGAAAAATTTAAGCTTTGGGGAGGTTACCTAATAGTTGTGTTTTTGTCGTATTGGGTTACTAGAAGAACATTTTTAGTGAACATTTTAAGATATTTAAGTTAGGTTAAACCGAAATAACAGGTTACTCTGGAATAAACACGAAAACAAAATAATACACAAAGCTACAAAAGCCCTTATGGTGTGCAGAAACATTGCAGGAAAAAATTGGGGTTGTAACTCAAGTACATTTCAATGGATGTAAAGGGCAAAACTGAGACTATTCATGATTTATGGGACAGTAGCTTGGGACCCGAGAGCTAATCTGACTACTACAAGGACAAACCTCTCAAACATTCAGAGACGAACATGTACATGCATTACTGGAGCAATGGAAACATGTCCCACTGCTGCAATGGAAGTAATCCTAAGCCTCACACCAGTATACATTCAAGTAGAAAGTGTAAAGAAGAAAACAAGATATAGAATGGTTAAGGAAAGACCTCGAAAGCCCCAAGATGGCATACAAAAGAAATTTAACGTTGGTAGAAAATTTACCACAAAACTGGGAAGTAAATCTGAATGGGATACTGAAACCATATTGGGGCTAAACCAAAATGCCATTGACTGGTATACGGATGGTTCCAAGACAGATAAAGAAACAGGATCAGCCAAATACTCAGAAAGCCTGGGTGCATACCTGAGCATTTTTTAAATGGAAATTCGTTCCATTGAAAGATGTGTAGAATTTAATGGAACTATCGTAGACAAAAGATGGTAATTTTGTCAGATAGTCAAGCAGCCATCAAAGCTCTGAACTCACACACTCAGTTTAAAAATGGTCTGGAAATGCCTAGGAAAACTAAGTGATACATAGGAATACAAGGAAACGAAACAGCAGATAAGCTGGCAAAAAAGGAATCGAAACCCCATACTTGCGACCAGAACTATCTTGTGGAATCAGCAGTAGCAGAGGTAGAGATTGAAACTTCAAAAACAACCTAACTTAAAGCCCAACCATATCCTAAACTTTCTAAGAAAGATAGGACTAGAAGAGCTGCTATAAGTCTGAGGAAACATTAGAATTATAGCAAGAGAAGGGGGATACAATAGATCTGAGAGGTCGCAGGTGTATCTGTCACCCCTAATTTCGATCATACTCATACTCATAGGCGAGTTTGACTATCTTATAAAAAAACTTTATGTCTCCAATCAATAAAGATTTTTTGTCGTTTGAGTCCTTCTTTTACTTGTAAGTATATTCTGTAGCTACTATCTACTTAAAAAATTAAATTAAAACTATCGACTTCTCACAAAAGATGATAAAATTATATAAAAGGCAAAGCTCTGTTAACATTTAGCATTATAAATTTAATTTATACCACTGATTATGAATATTGAATATCAGTACTTTATCGTATATTTTCGTCAAGTATTAGGCAATAGCTTCTCAATTTAAATTGAATAGAAAGTTAAGTCAATCAATATAATTACTGTGACAAAAAAATCAGTACCTTAAAACATGAAAAATAATAAGTTGGCTTATATAGATTAATTAACCTGAATACATCATTTAGTTTAAGATCACTGAGGATTTTTAATAAATGTTTTTGTATACGGCCGATATGTAATTATTTTGATGGAAATAAATTATACGTTAATATATGATGTCGTATTTAACATTTTATGTTTTTTTTTATAGTGAATAATGATTACATGAAATGACGTCGCATCGAAAATTAACTACCATATTTTTAGTAGTACCAATAATTTGATTTTTAAAATTAAAACTAATTCTGACGCACCCGATACGAACCGCAATACAGAAATACAGGTGTAGGGTTTTCACGAGAAAAAGTTATCGTTTACAAGAAGAAATAGTATTTATTTTAATTATGTCTATACTAATATTATAAAGAGGAAAGGTTTGATTTTTTGTTTGGTTGTTTGTTTGTTTGAAATGAATAGGCTCCGAAACTACTGGACCGATTTCAAAAATTCTTTCACCGTTGGCAAGCTACACTATTCCCGAGTGACATAGGCTATGTTTCATTTAAAAAAAAATAGGGATCCTTACTAAAATGCCATTAATGTAACCAAAAATGACCTTAAAATCCTTACATCGCGTGCGCTGAGAAAACTATTGATAATAGAATAAAATAATGTACTACGATTTTGAAGAATATATAAATATCTACAAAAAATGCCGCGACAGCATATGTCTAACTGTTATAGTTACGTCACAATAACTAATTTTTAATTTTTTAAAAGTTTTTATCTTGGTATTATTCCTTATCAAAATAACTTATTTCATAATCACGACAGATTTCACAAATTTAGCATGTGCAATGGGACGAGGCTACTTATAAAAGAATTAAAGGACAATTAAGTTGTAGTAACCAATATCACTGAACCACCAGCTGGTTAACTAGCTCATACACTGAGGATACCGATGATCCCAACTGATCTACCTAATCCATTTAAACCGCTTCAATTTCCTATCAAAACATCTAAGGCGGGTCGGAGCACCTGTGAATCAATTTATTTTGCTGCCAGAAAATAAAACAACATGTACCTAATATTGTTTACAGGGAAGCGTTGACCCAATAAATTTAATGGCTTTTGTTATTTTTCTTTAATCCCCGTGCAAAGCCGGGGCGTGCTGCTAGTTATTAATAAAGATGTAAATAAAAGATTCGGTACAAAATAGTTATTTAATTTTTTTAATAAAGAAATTTATGTAAACAATAACTAGCTACCATAAATAACAATTTAATACCTAACTAAACTATACTATCGAATTCTGTGAAGTGGCCCATTCTACTCTTCTAGACGCAAATTTCTTTGAATGTCTCTGGATTAAATTAGGATCAATTTCTTTCACTTTTTTGGAAATTCGCTGTTTTAATTGTTTTTGAGCCTCCGAGCATCCATGATAAACCTTATTAGGTAGTAAAGCCCAAAGATCCTTTATTGGGCGAGCCTGCAGCATGTTTTAAGGATTATCGTTTTTGGGAACAAAAGAATATAGTGTTATCAAAACCAGTTTTGTGCTAGTTCTGGCAAAACATGATATCGTCATTCGCATTATAATTGTGGACAAATTTGGATAGGCAGTTATGAATTTAAGAAAGATTTTTTAAAGCACCAGTCCTGCGTTTTACCAATTATGTCAAGATACACCAGTGTTCAAAATTGCAAAGCAGATAAGCATTTTATCTGCAATTTTTCTTTATCTTTTAATCTATTAATATCAGGGTACTCCTCTACGTTATCCACATAAAATATATCGTTTCTCTTCATTTCAGAAGTACACAAAGTGAAATAAATTTTGTCATCTTAAATAATTTTGTTTCATAGACAAAGTGTACCCGTCTCAGTTGACGACAGCATCTTGGTATACGAAGAAGTTGAGCTTAAGAGTATTTGGGGCTCTTACGTCTCTTTCGATGTTTAAGACCATTCCTCCTCATTTCCAACGATCTTAAAAAATTTGTATAGGAAAACCAGTCTTTTCGTTGACATTCCAATCTCATTTTTGATTCTTCTCGCCAATCTCTTTGTACAGTAAATGCGCTATTGTTCTATAAATGGTTCTGCGTGAAATGTTTTTATTTTAGAAACTGGTCCAACCATTTTGTTAATATGTTGTGTTAAAAGTAGTGAGAAATAAGTAGTTAATTTGTTGTGTTAAGTACTTTAAATTACGCACGATAACGAAATACCATTTTTAATAAAATCCTAAGACCGGACATCTCTATTACTGATAATTGGAAGATGATGAAAGAAAGTGTATCTAAAAGGCAATAAAATATAGACTAAAGAAGAAATATATAAAATCATATTACCGCCAGATGCAAATCTAAATGTAGGTAAGTTTATAATGATCGTAAAATATACCAAACTCAATAATAAACAAATTTATTTGCATTTAAATTGAATTTCGATAATTTTTTCAAAAACGCTACAGACATTATACTACTTGGCAGTTCGATACTTTAAATGAATATATTCTCACATGAATAACAAATAAATTTTATTTTATATCAGAACTTTATACACGACAACGAGCTTAATTTTACATCATTATCTTCTCAGTTTATATTTGCAAAAAGAAACAAAAACCGCTATTGCACTCGACTACTTAGTGTCATTCTTGTCTAGCTCTTAGTATAAAATTCTCACTAATTACCAGAGAACCAATATCGCGGCTTAATCACAGGAAGTCTCATTTGTAACTTTAATACTATAAAGAAAAACATTTTAATAAGCGTTTTGGAAACAGAAAGGTAATTGAAACATTATATAAGTAATAAAAGAATTTCTGACATTATTCCTCATCTTATACATATGTATATATAACCTCTTCTTTACAGGAACACCTTTTCCAATTGATACCTACAATTTCTGAGTTGTGGATTCTGGCACTTTCAAATTGATTGCTGTTTACAAAAAAAAAACAATTTTTTTTCTTGTTTGCTTTTTGCTCCCGTCTATCAATCAATTCCTCCTTTCAACTGCTCTAAACCTGTTTTTTCTTATATGTTTTGTTTACTCTTTACTCTTCTTGTTATCTATATTATATTTTTAAACTAAATTCCTTTTTTAACTTTTTATATTTCGTTTTAAGTAGATCAATACCTGCTTTTCATAACATTCAAAACATTAGGTACATATCTAATACAAAAAATACAACTAAAACTAGTAACCAATCTAAAGGCTAAACTACTTTTTCTTTGGGGACACAAATCCATATCAATATATATGAGATTTTCTTCGGGGCACGTTCTCTCAGTAGAAATCTGGGAATGTAGTCCTGCCTTTAGATTGAGTAAGAGTTTTTGTATTAGACATTAGAGAGATGTATCAGATAATTGTAATAGAATAAAATTATTGAATAGTTACGAATTATTTTGAAATTAGTTAAAATAAAGAAGAAATAAACAAATAAATAATTATTCGTTACTATTTACAATTAGAAATAAAAAGGAAGGAGCAATTAGAAATAGAAGCGAGAGCTGAAAAGTGGTATTCTATTATAGTAATTTAATGGATTCTGGATCTGAAAAAATGGAGAGAAACAAGCAAGTGCTCTGCAAGGACTGAGGCCACATATGGAACATTATATATCCTCCCGTGTGTAGGGATATCCACACTTCAGCCTGTCATCAGGCCTAAAGATTTAAAATAGGAGATAAGACTCCCGAGGGGGATTTCCCTGACATCGGCTTATGTCAGACAGTACTCACCTAACACGTATCTTCTGATTTCAGAAAAAGCAGATCAGTCATACATTATATGCTCTACTTTTCTTGGTCGTAACCTCTGCTATTTTCATCCTAAAGAGATGTTCCCGCAATTGGCAGTGACCTCTTAAGATTCCCACCTCTCTACGAAGATTTTGTCATGTCAATGCCTTAAATTTGCTGTTTTCTCGCCAGTTCGTTGTTTTATCCCAGCAGTGTATAAAGTTTTGATGAGAGTGCTAAATGATAAGGTCCACAACAGCGGACATTGTTAGCTTGATAGATGCGCGGACCTTCTTGCTATATTTTCCGCATTGTAATTGCCTTTACAGTTCCCATGTCCTTTGATTCAGCTGGGATCGATATAAAACGTGTGAAAGCTACATCAATGCTACCCTTAACAAGTCAAGGGCGAGTGAGTCCAAGTATTACTTCCATTGCCCTGGTCGGTGTGGTTCGCATGACTCGTGTTACGAGAAGGATTTAGATTTGGTTTAATTTTCTGCTAGCTGTTGTTGCATTTTAGGCCACCGCATGACAGCACTATATGTTAGGATAGGTCTTATGATTGCCATGTAGATCCACATGGTGACCTTGAAGGATAATCCTCAGGTCTGTGCTATGGTTCGACGGCATTGCTTATATAAAATTTATATGCTTTTTTAACTCTGCTTTCCATGTGTAAGTTCCACGTCAGCTTGCTGTCAATGATTACACCTAAGTATTTCACTTCTGTAGCAAAACTTAATTTAACATTGAGAAGACTATTTTAAGCCCATATAGGTTTCTTTTTCTTAGTCAAGAGAACCATTTTTTTTTCGGATTAATATACAGCGATTGGTCGTTACATCATGTCTCTAAAGTTTTGAGAGCCACTTGCATTCTGTCGCATAGGGTTCCTGTTGGGAGAATGTCATCTGCGTAGGCTACTGTATAGATTTTTTCATGTTCATTGAAGCGGTATATGAGGCTGTCTAGAACCAAGTTCGACAGTGCAGTTGATAAATCCCTTCCCTGTGCACAGCCCCTTGTAACCTTTCCCTGTATCTTGCCGTCATTTAGAGTTATTTCTATTACACGCATGGAGAGCATGCTGAAAATCCACCCGCTCACTGTTGTAGGTACATTTCGGGCAGTAAGCGAATGCATTATTTTAGGGAACGTGGTTTTATTTAAAGCTGCTTCATTGCACCAAAATATTGTCATCCAAATTGCTTGGTACGTTTTAAAGTACCTTAAGAAAGTTGATATATTAAAATACATAATCTTTTGAACATAGCAAGGCTATATGGAGAGGAATCATTATCTAGTTCTTATTCACTTTCATCATATATTGTTTCGATTCTTACATTTGATACATTTTGACTTAATACCCGGTTTAAATTTTTCGTTTTTTCAATTATTTATTTAACACTGATGATATGTTTATTTTTATATTATTATAAAAATATCTAATAATTATCGAGAGACTCATTTTCTAAAAAAATTAAGTTTAGTAATTTGGAACACCATTGAACCTTAAGTCGGCTCCTTAATAGCGACTTTCATTGATGCATATCTTGCGAAACTCCAAAAAAATGAAAAACAGCACTGATTATCGTTAAGTACAGCACGCCACAGTTTTGAAATCACCCTTCACATTGTATTTTTTCCATACATTGCCGACTGGTATCATTAATTGGTTTTCACTCTTGTTTATTTAGTGTGTTGTTGAATATAAATGAATATATTGGGTGTGGTTATCTGTATCAGTGAAATAATTTAAGGTCATTGATTGAGCACCAGCTAAAAGCTGAAAGAGATACGTCGTACATATTCACTTGCATTAACACTCGACAATTAAGGCTCAACATCCAAACGATCGATAAAACCGAACTAATTTTCATTGATAGACGGTTTTGTTTTTATCTTTAGTTCGCTAAAACCCACGCTTAAAATCTAACTGGACATACCTAATGGCCTATAATAAAAAAATATGTACCTAGATAGATAAAGGTATATCCACGGTTATAAATTCCGAATAAAATAATAAGAGGAGTTATAACTATGAGATTAGAGCTTATGGATAATGGAAAGTGGTGCGAAATGTTACTATACGAGAGTTGTCTTTTTAGTTTTGCATATAGCCATAAAGACAAAAAATATATAGACTTAAAGTTATTTATTGTCTCACCAAGATCGATACACTTTTGCATATGTTCAAACCAATTGGTAAAATAGTTATTATGAAGGCATCGATAGCTTCTTCTGGCGACTGGGATCGTTGCCCAACGTACCTACTTAATTCTTGATCTTTGGGAACGTGAATGGTGAATGGTCTAACAATTAGATATTATGAAGCTCCAAAAACCGTCTTCTGGGCATTGTCCTAATGTAGAATGATTCGCCGTTGTGTGTTGTTTTGTTGGAGTTTAGCGATAACTTATGGTAAACAAACATTTATATATGAATGGGAAGTAACCGTTCTTCGACACTCTAAAGCAATTGTTGCCACATGATCAGATTTTGACACAAAAGTTGCATTTTCGTTAACACACTTCAAAAACATTAACATTTGATGATTTTTCTCATCGTGACACATCCACACAGCGGATTGTCGTTTATTTTCCGGTTTGTAGGAGTAAATTCAAGATTCATCGACACCAACAATACTATAAAAAAATTCAGCTTCCTTTGTTGAGCTTTCCCAATGTTTTTTGGCACCAATTAACGTGAATCGCTTTTTGCTCTTCTGTGAGCAGTGAAGTGATCCAACGGGGAAACAACTCCGTGACACCCAGTTCTTCATGAAATGCCCATGCAAAAATGCTTCTATCTCCCGGTATGTTACACGGCAGTCATCCTTAATTAGCTGATGAACCAATGTTTTGCTATGTGACTTCTGTTTTGGGTGGACCTAGCTTGGATTCGTCGCTGAGACTGAAGCGAAAACGTTAAAATTGGATAATCCGAAAATTTAAAAAAAATTATTGCTTGAAAATGCTCTCGACTAAGATCCATCTTTTGATCGACTTGCCAATTCCAAAAATTCATTATGGATACACGACTTTTTGTATCGCAATAAAACTCTGGCTTAATGTCAACAAAAGATTGAGGCTAGATTTTTGTCTGAAGGTTCTATTGGTGGCGCCTTCTAATCGGCTATATGCAAAATTAAAAATACAATTCTCGTATTAATACATTATTAATTTGTTTGTCTGTAGGTTTTACCTATTTTCCGGTTTCCAATAATCCGGATATAGTAAGAAACCTCTAAAAATCACTGTAGTACTGCAAATGAAATCTCTCACGCAATTTGTCATTAGTCAAAAAATGAATGAATAATACCAACTGTAGTGTATTACAAACGTTAACGCGGTTTATTCAAAACATCTATTTGGTGGCCTAAGCAGCTATTTGCAAAAGTAAAAAGACAACACTCGTAGCAACCATTAGCTTTTCTATACTTTACCATAACAATAATTTGCACAGTAACCAATTTTTACATTTACTAAAAAATAGTAATATTATTAAAACTAATAAACAAAAAATTAATAACTTGTGGTGTAAGCATGATATAATTATTTATTTCCCTATATCTAATACGAGTAGCTCTTTTACGTCGAAATAGGATTTCATTGTCTTCGGAGAACGTATGTCTACCTTTAATTTTAATATAATTAAAAAAAATTATTCAATTATTACCATAAAATTTTTATACCTAGAAACCAAATTATTTTAATTTTTGTTTTCTTCAGTAATATCAAAATATTTAGCCTTGGCAATTATAAAAGGCCAAAGATCAAATTTACCGTACGATACATACCTTTTACACTCATATTCTGACTTGTTCAATTAATAAAAATGTTTTCCATAGACACAGATAACAAGAATTTATCTATTTGTCCTGTTAAGCAGTAATTATTCCCTACCAAGCCTTAACTTATTGTTTCCAGAAATATAGTTATATTCAAAATTGCAAAAAATGTGAATGGCAACACAAAATGAAATAACTAGATTTCCGAAAAAGAATAAAATTATTTTCAAAAATTTCTTTAGAACCTTATTATGAGAATTAAGCTAAAACTTCAGATGTAATGACACATGTACGAGGTCTGGCTATTAAACAACAAGACTGGTTACTATAAAGGGTTTTATTATAAAAATTATTCTACATTCGAATGCATCCCTTCAATATACTCCCCTCCGCTCGCCACACACATTTCCATACGTTTTTATTAGTGATCAAAGTAGTGCTGGAAGTCTTTTTTGGTGAGGGCCTTTAGGATCTCTGCCGTTTTTTGCTTTACCGCTTTCATCAACTCAAATCGGGTCCCTTTAAAACCAGATTTTATCTTCGGAAACAAAAAAAAAGTCGCAAGATCTTGCCAGTAGAGCGCGTGTTCGAGCACTGGAGTGCGTTTATTGGCAAAATACTGCTTTACAGATAGCGCGTTATTGACAGATGCGTTGTCTTGGTGCAAAATCCACGAGTTGTTCTTCCACAACTTCCGTTTCTTACGAACTCATTCTCGCAGTGTTGCCAAAACAGACAAATAGTACCTAAGTCTGGTTGATCATCTGACCATCAGGAATTCATTTAGTTATCTCGATACCTTTAATGTCGAAAAAAAGGATCATCATTGCCTTGAATTTTGATTTGGACATCCTTGCTTTTTTGATTCTGAGTGATTCAGTTGTCTTCCAATGCATCCATTGCCGCCATTGTTTCAACATTGTATTAAAAAATCCACGTTTCGTCGCAAGTAATAATGTTTTTCATGATTCTATCCTTTCAAGGAAATCTGAGCAGACCTGTTAACGCACGAGCTGTTGGTCAGGAGTCAGGTTTTTTGGCACTAAATTTGCACAGATTTTTGTCTTGTGTAATTCCTCGTATAAAAACTCATTCTTGCAGTGTTGTTAAAACTGACAAATAGTACCTAAGTTTGTTTGATTGTGTGACCATCTGGAATTCATTTACTTATCTCGATACCATTGATGTCGAAAAAAAACGATCATGATTGCCTTGAATTTTGATTTGGAAATCCTTGCTTTTTTGATTCTAGGTAAATCAGGTGTCTTCCAATGCATCCATTGCCACGATTGTTTCAACATTGTATTGAAAAATCCACGTTTCGTCGCAAGTAATAATGATTTTCATGATTCTATCCTTTTAAGGAAATCTGAGCAGACCTGTTAACGCACGAGCTTTTGGTCAGGAGTCAGGTTTTTTGGCACCAAATTTGCACAGATTTTTGTCTTGTGTAATTCCTCGTATAAAATTTTTTTAAGCGTTCTTTTATCAGCGTTTACAGCATCGCCAAACATCCGATCTGCACGCAAAGTTTGGTTGAA
Organism: Altica lythri; assembly: GCA_964028335.1. NCBI lineage: Eukaryota > Metazoa > Arthropoda > Insecta > Coleoptera > Chrysomelidae > Altica > Altica lythri. Next base: position 69,721,835 of record OZ034800.1, read on the forward strand.
TTTGTTTCCGGAGTTAAAACACTGACAGGGCGAACTGGGCACTGGCCATCTTCAGTGCTCTCTCGGCCCTTACCCAAGCGCTTGTGCTTGTACCACTCAAAAGCACAAGTTAGAGAATTGTCCCCATAGGCCTCTTGCAACAATTTATAGCACTTTTTTTTCAATTTAACGATAAATTTGAGATTGGTACCTTGCTCCTATTTTTTGTCGCACATGGTTTTCGGCACGAGAAAAAAAAACAAACTGTTACTGTACAAATACTATAATAGTGACAAAAACGTGGTTTGGTACGTGCATGAAGAAGACTTCTAGATACCCAACGCACTACTCGTTTTTCTCCACCTCTCTAGGGCTCCTTCTAGGCCTGCAGTCTCGTTATTTAATGGCCAGACCTCGTAATTTAATAGTTATAGTAGTAGAAAAAAATAGCTATTAAATACTCGTTATAGAATATATTAATTTAGTCAACCTATATTTTCTATATGTTTCATATAATCTAATTATAAAGATAATATCAAATTATAAATATATTTAGAACAGCCTTTATAATAAATTGTTTTTTTTTTATTTATGCGGTAGTTTCTTGGGTGGTACTCCTAAATACGTACCTGAAATAATAAGACTGTTGCACAAATGTTTATCAAGATTTATTGTTATTGAGCCATATTTTAAACATAACTGATAATGAACACCTCTACAAGGACAGCATATATCAAATTTATTAAAACCCACGCGTATATCTAACGAGCTTCCTCTTATATCCACGGAGGTATACGTTTCAGTTAGTAAAAATTCCGGTAACAATTTTTTCACCACTCCTTTGCAAGGCAGTTAGATATATATATTCTGCCACCTAACTATCACATTTGCATGCTTTGGATCATAAATCCCAATTTCAAGGGAAATCATCCAAATGGTGATGCATGAAGAGCACATGCGTACCTTTCTTTTTGTTATCTCGATAAATTATGTGACAACTAACAACAATTTCAAGAAAAAATGTTACTTACACTCTGGGTATTTAGGAAATTTTCTAACACAAGTGTTTACAAATACAAATTCTTAGTTGAATATTTATACTGTTGTTTTAAAATTACCAAAAGCAAAATAAAAAAAAAGTGAGAGGTGTCAAAGGACACCCGGATGGAACGAAGTTCCTTTCGATTAATTAGTGAAGGAATTGTAATTTGTAAACACAACAGAGAGTTTGTATATACATAAGCATTTATTATCGTCTGTATAAAATCTCTACTTACCTAACTCTATCAACAATATCCGGAACTTGTGCAGAAACATTGTCAGGATACATTATTGTTTTTATTTTCTATTATTTTAACATTTATTATCTACAAAAAACCTGTATTAACAAAGTCGCGACACTACTACACTGTTCAAAGCAAAATAGAAAAAAAAAGTAAAAAAATTGCAGTTTTTCTGCTCGCTATAATGTTTGCAATTGGGGACGAAACATATCACCATTTTTACTGCAACCGAATACTATTTAATAGTTAAAGAATACATAATTAATTACAAGATTACCATAATAAAATTTATAAACTTGTAAACAAAACATAACCTCAATTCCACTAAAATGCATATAAAATTTAAACACTTACACTATTACACTAACTTTCAATGTTTATTCACTATCACAAATTGGATACAATAGGTCGTATGAAAAGTGTCCGGAAAACGTTAAGATTTTTTATTAGAAACCACTACAAGTAATAGAAAAATCTTTTATGGCATTTTCAATACAAATATGTTTTGTTTGTAGTTTTGTGTTTTGTTTAGAAATAGAAAGATTTGTAAGCTCCTCCCATAGCTGACGTCACACTTTTCTATGCATTGTATTATATCTATCTATGAGAGAGAGGGAGAGTTATTTATTTTTTGGTCTGTGAGAGAGAGAAACATGCGTTTGTCGGTGCATTGTGTCAGTGCATAGTGTCGTGACAAATTTTGGTATGAATTTTTTTAGGCTAGCTCCTACCGTCAGCGTAACTGTTCGTATCGCGCGAAAGGGAACTTCGTTCCAAAAATAATAATGTAAAGAAGGGTGCATGGATTTTAATCATGGAAGTATATATATAATGACATTTAGGCTATTAATTATATCGTATCCAAAGAAAATAAGACGTTCAAGAATTTTAATTTGACGAATTGTTCTATTAAATGAGAGGGTGAAATTTAGAGATAGGGGTAAATATAAACCCCTTTTAAAATTTTAACATAGGACATGGGAAATTTTTCGTAGAGAGTAAAAATAATGTATTTAAATAATTATCTAAATAAAAAAATCGCAAATTTTGATTTTTGCCTTTTTTTTAAATTTGTATCCATAACTTTCTTTGGGTTCAAGATAGACACTGGGATTGCTTAATATGTATTAAAAAAGTAGATAAAATTTTCTTTAAAATCGTTAGCTGTAAACAATTTTTGATTAGAGATATTTTTGATTAAAGACAACCCATTTCTCGATTTTTAACGCTTTTGCGTTCAAACCAATTGGTTTTTCCTGTCTTCAGTTGATACCTGCAAAATCGCTGTTTTAAAGGCAACGATGGCCTCTTCTGGTGACTGGATTCGCTGTCCACCCATTGAATTCTTGATCTTTGGCAACCTAAAGAAGTTGTTGTGGCTTAGTTAGGGACTATACGGTGGATGGTCTAACAATGGTATTGAAGCTCAAAAAACTGGATTGTCTTTTGGGCAGTGTGAGCACTTGCATTCTCCTGATGTAATATGATTCACCGTTGTGTGTTGTTTTGTTGGAGTTTTGTAATAACTTTTGGTAAACAAACATGACCAGAATTTGACACAAAATTTGCGACCATTTTCTTTCACATACTTCGAGAACGTTCGTGAAACACCCACACACTGGATTGTCCTATTATTCTCCGGTTCGTAGGAGTACATCCAAGATTCATCGTCACTAACAGCTTCCTTTGTTAAACCGTTCCAATTTTTTTCGAGACCAATTGACTCGAACCCCTTTTTGCTTTTCCAACGGGAAACCAACTTCGTAACACCCAGTTCTTTATGAAAGATCTTTTGGATTGAGGTCTTTGAAATGCCCAAAGATGCCTCTATCTTCTGGTATTTTACACGGCAATCATCCCTAATTAGCTGACGAACCGCATCAATATTTTGCTGTGTAACTGCTATTTTGGGTGGACCTATCCTGTATTCGTCGCTGAGACTGGAGCTAACACTTTCAAATTCGAGGGAAATAGTTGACTGGTGTGGTTTTTCACTAACAAACAAAGAAACCATTTCTGCGAGAGATTGTTGTTGGAATAATCTACTCTGAAAATTGTAAAAAATTATTGCTCGAAACTGTTCTCGGCTAAGATTCATTTTTTGACCAACTTACTAGTTTCAAAAATTCACTGTACCTACACGACTTTTTATATATCAATGAAACTTTGGATTTATGACCACCCTCGTAACCATGTTCAAACCACTTTAGCTGTTGTCTTTCAATGCTTTTTAAAATAGGTTCCACTTTTAATTATTTTCTTATTAAATTATTTCTGTTACTTTGGTTTTTCTTGAGATCTTTTTGTTTCTTATAAATGTGTTGTTCATTGCATAGTATAATCTCGTCGTGTTTTCACGCCTATCATTTATTACTGCCGTCGGTTTACCATTTTTTTGTATCTTTACTCCTAAATACTTAAAAGCATCTACTTGCTCTATAGTATTTCCATTTAGTTTTATTGATATATATTTACATTATTCCTACCTGTAACCATTACTTTTGACTTATTTACATTTATTCTTAGGTTTCTTTGGTGTAGGGATTCTTTCCATATATCTAGATTGGTTTGTAGATCTTTCTCATTTTTGGCGTATACAACTAAATCGTCAGCAAATGCACTTTCTGTTATTTTTATTAGTTTCATGTTTCTGTATCCTACTTGTAGTTTATTAGTTTTTTCTTTTGTTTCTTCTATCACATCGTCTAGTATGATGTTGAAAAGCACTGGGCTTAACACTCCTCCCTGTCTTAATCCGTCTTTGGTTATAAATTCCTCTGATTGTAGGTTTCCTGTTCTTATGTAATTTCTTGTTTGGTTTTAGAAACTTTTTATTCTCTCCTGTAATTTCCTACTTATTTCTCTTTTTTCCAAACTGTCCCTATTTTTCGTGAAATGCTGTCGAATGCTTTTCAATATCGATAAAGACCATATATATGCTGTTGATATTCTTTTCTGTTATTTGTGTGACTGTATATATATGTGGTCCTGTATACCTCTGCCTTTCCTAAAACCACTCTGTGATTCTTCTAGCTGATTTTCAATTTCTGCATTTAGCCTTCCTTCAAGAACTCTTACGGTATATCTTTTTGTTATTGTGCTAAGTATCGTTACTCCCCTGTAGTTCTTACATTTTTTTTTATTAAGGATGTCCTCGTAGGTATGGACCTAAATACAAATGTACCGAGAACATCTATTGGGGCAGAAGAGACAATTTATTAATTTGGGATTTAACGGCCTGCAAGTTAGGACGAGTGGGGAAGACGTGGGAAGGCAAGGAGTTCCACAATCTGGAGACCCTGGGGATGAAGGAACGATTGAATCGATCCGTTCTCGATGTCGGGCATTGAACAGTATAAGGGTGCATGGAGTTGGCACGTCGCGTTGCTCTGACTGGTCTGGCAAGGGGAGGCATTATAGAGCAGAGTTCTTCTGATCAAAATCCGTTTATGTATCGGTAAAACAAGAAAAGATCAGCCACTGCTCTTCGGTGGGATAATGGGGCAAGGTTTTTGGTGATACTGGTGTCGTTTATTAGTCGAACTGCTCTTCCCTGTATTGCATCAGGAACTCCGAGCCTTGACGGAGCCGCCGAACCCCATACATGCGAGCAGTATTCGAGATTAGGCTGTATTTGGGCTTTTATATACTCTTTTGTCACCTTTTTTGTATATTGGTAGCAATATTCCTATTTAACAGTCTTCTGGTATACTTCCTATATTCCATATAGTAAAAAAATATTTTTGTTTATTTAGAGAATTTAAACATATTATCGATATAAAAATCGAGACAATGGTTGAGTTCAACCAAAAATGTTTCGGTCGACCACTATACTACTATTCTCTACCAAAAATTTTCCATGGCCTATGCCAAAATTTTGAATTGTTTACAAGATATATTGATAAAAGCAGTGCTGCATTTTCACTCCTATCTTTAAATTATACCTACTCGTTTAATAGTAGTCTGTAGTTTTTTATCTCAATTGACCATATAAACGTTTGTCAAATAAAAACCTTTTGAACGCCCTGTTTTTTTTTAGGATATACCTACCTAATCAATAGCCCATAAAAATATATAGAAGCAACAAATCTTTCAAGAGAGCAGTAAAGAAACGATTCGTTAAATGTTAATTATTAAAATAAGATTCTATTAAATTGTATTCTGTCGCAGATTCAGCACTACACATAAATAAAAATAAGCAATTTTTTCGTAACAATTGATGTGTCTATTTCAACACCTAATCGACAAATAATCTATTTTAGGATATTAATGATTACAATTCTAGACGTTGAACCATCTTCATTCGTCATTTAGAACACTTTCGAATGTATTTAAGGAGTTCATTTAATTAACTTATGTAAGTTTGGCAAACAATTTTGAAATCATTGACGAACACTTATGGATGTCGGTGTAATGATCAACGTTTTATATTTTGCCGCGCTTACTAAGTATATTCATTTTGCAGACTCACGACGAACAAAAAACATATTGTTGTTTACGATGTATCGTGAGAATAAAAGGATCTTTTAATTCCAATAAGTTCCTTAATATTTTAATAAAACTTTAATTATGTTTTTTACCTGTAGTCATATTTCTTATATAAAAATTATTATAACTTTAAATTTTACATTGAAAATCTAGTTTTCCTTTTTAGATTCATACTAGCCGACCCGGCGAGCTTCGCATCGCCTAACACTAATGTTTTTTCCATTTTATTTTTATTTTTAAGATTAATTTTTTGTATTTTTTATCATATTTTCTCGTTAGTTACCAGTTTTTACTATTATTTATAGTACCTACTTTGTAATTTATCGGTTAGGTATATTATATATTAACTACGCCACCTAACGGTGGCGTCATAGTTCTTAGGTAAGTAAGTTTTGCTCTTTTAAATATATGAGATATCAACTGCGCCACCTTACAATGGCGTCATAGTACTTAATTATGTAAGAATTACAGGTGTAAATTTATAACATCTCAACTGCGCCACCTTAGGGTAGCGTCATAATGATTAATTTCGTAATAAACGCTTCCGATCGCTGCAAAATTCAAAGTGCTATAAGGAAAATCGCGGCCTCCGTTGCCGCCGCCCCTGCAGGCCAGTACCACCGCAAATGCTACGTCCCGCAATTTTAAATCTGCAATATCTTGGAAAATATTCATTTCAATCTTGTGCTGTAAAGGACCATATAGATCTATATTAAATCAACAATGTATTTAAGCTATTTAATTGGATAAGGATTAATGCTGTATTGGTTAAAAACGCTTCGAAAATTAGCCATTATTTGTCGAAAAAGGTAAATGACAAAAAATTGTTATTGTGGGATATCCATAAGAGATAGACATATACCATAGCGGAGTTTTCTGTAGACCTTTTCAATGTGTACAAATAATTAGTACATTATTTTGATAAATCTCGTAGGGTTCAGCCTGCGTTTGCAATGTAAGCGGAAAAAAATTGATAATTAACGACATCACATTAGAAACCTCAAAAATAACAGTATTTCTAAACTATTTAATGCATGTTATTATACATATAAACCTTCCTCTTGAATCACTCTATCTATTAAAAAAAAAACGCATCCAAATCCGTTGCGTAGTTTTAAAGATTTAAGCATACAAAGGGAAATAGGGACAGAAAAAGCGACTTTGTTTTATACTATGTAGGTATTGATATTGATTTATCTGCCTCATCGTTGTAGCGTAAATATTTTTACGTCTTCTCATCATCATCCATGGCTTTACTGAACTTTTTTAGTAAATGATCTTCATGAGAAAGTTTATTGTTAATTTATTTGTATAAAACCAGTAATAAAAATATTCCCTTGATAAAAGCGAAAAATCCAAATGTCAATTATAGCAAACGTGTTTTATGAAGGACAGAATTCATCGTTCGTCTGTAATATAATCGAAAAACTTTTACCTTGATCTACATCACTTATTTGTAAAAGGATTTAAAACCGCTTTGTATTTAACTCCACCTTCTTTAAAATCAGATCAAATTATAAGAAATTAATTAAAAAATAATTCCTTGTTTTTACCATTTTTTTTTCACGTAATTTATATTAAACTGGTGATTACTTAAACCTAAATCTTTGATACACATATACCACCAGTACCTATAATTCCGGTCCACAAAAAGACAGATATAACCTGCCACTTCCTGTTTAAAAAAAAATAATAATATAAACATACACACCATACGGATTATATTATAATGCCCGGTAAAGAAATGACAACTGTATACAGAGTACGAAAACCTGATTTGTTTATTGAATGATTGTAACTAGCTCCAAAACTAGCTATGAGAACCTGTTATAATAGAGTAACCTTTACAAAAAGTATGTTGAGGTAGGTTTTTAATAATGCTGCCAGCTACTATACTAGGGTTGTCTTAAACCAGAATATCCACTAAAGCACGTGTTCACCCACAACAGATTGACTTTACTGGTTTGCTCTTCCTCAACTTGGTATATTATTAATCAGAACCGGCTTCGACATAATGAAACTTTTTTACAAACTCTGTGATACTGATTATTACATTACTGTGTTTTGACGGAGAACTTTTTTGCTAAACTTTATTATTTATTATTCTTAGGATTTTAATTACTTAAAATTAGATAATAATTTGTATAGATAAAATATAAAGAAGGAACATGTTGTTAATTTGGATTTAATTGTCGGTTGTTAAGTATCATCGACGTAGGTACCTACTTTATAAGATCGGCTTGTGTATGCCTCCGTCCCCCAGTCTTGAACGGAGGGTCACAGGGTCATGAAATTTCGTATATAGAATCCTCATGTCATGAGAAAGAGCCCTATTGATTTTGGTTCATATCGGATAACCCTAATAGTAAAATTTTATTGGTTTACTGAAACTCGTGTACCTATATAATTCATATTTTTCTTCGTTTGTGCGCCCTATAACTCTTGAATGGAAGATCAAAGGGTCATGAAATTTGGTATATAGAATCCTCATGTCATAAAAAGAACCCTATTAGTTTTAATCCAGATCGGATAACCGTAAAACCGTAACGGTAAAATTTTAACGGTTTTCCGAAACTTATGTATAAATTCTGACTTCTTACATTGACTTTGTTTATAGTTTATACTATAAAGACAATACTCAATTATATATTTTAACCTAATTAAGGTTTTACAAAAAAGAAATATGCAATATTTATCATAGTTTCCTTTTGTTTATAAATCCTCTGGAAAATATATCTAAGTACCATATACTGTTAGGCTCTGTTTAGCTTTATTTGATATATTTCCACTGAATACCTCCTAATATCACCTAATACATAAATAATGTATAATTTTTATCGTGCTTTACTCTTAAAGCCCATTCTACACGAACCACAAAAACGTGACTACTAAGTGGCGAGTAAAATGCGTACGTAACAGAACCACAGAGTTTAAATGAGACCTTCTACACGAGCGACAATGTGGTCGCGTGAGGACTCGTTCGTTGGCAAACGCGCGACTTTTACGCCGGAGGTTGCGTAAAAGTCGCGCGCCACTTTGTCGCGTGTCATTCTACACGTAGTGACTTGCAAGCGTCTGGCCGGCCGAACCCACTGACTAGTGACTTGTCACACTCCATACAGCAGTGCAGTACGTAGATTGTTGCTACTACAGCCAGAAGTTCGTCAAATGACTTTACAGACATCCGGTAGTACGTAAAAAACTTTTTGGGATGTTCTGCAAAGTTTGTGTGAAAAACCCCTAATGCTAGCCTGCTCGCAACGACAAGGTGTGCCCACCATCGCCTTTTTTATACGACGTTTGTTTAATAATAACTGCAGCAATGTTAATTGGTGTACAGCAACACAACCAACTTGCACGGGATCCATAGCTGCACTCGCTCTTTAGTCGCGCAGTGTAGAATGGGTCGCAAAACGGCGCCAAAAATAAACCGCTCGTGTAGAATGGTCAACATTTTCACGCGACTAAGCGACTAAGTAGTCGCGTTTTTGTGGTTCGTGTAGAATTGGCTTTAGACGTGATTGCTTATTTTAAAAGGATATTCTCATTATAATCTGATAAAATATTTAAACTTGTGTAAATAAGACAAATTAGATCTATTTAAAAAAACTTTATTAACCTTTATATAAAAAATAATTTAAACAATAGTAATATAGGTTTAAGCCGGTTCTGTATTTCGTTAATACCCGTTTGTTCAATTATTTATGCACTAAACGTGCTTTACAGACACTTCGCGATGCTCCATTAAATATAATAATTGAACTCATTATTTAAATGATCCTTTTCCGCTTAATTTAAATTAAAATCTTGCAACTTTCTTTATTTATTTTTATTTAAAAATATTTACATACACGAGAATTTTTAACATCCCTAATATTTGGCCATTTTTTTAAATTTTTTCGTTAAAATGTTTCTTTAAATATATCATAAAAACAATTAATCAATTTCATAATTATTTTAAATTAAATATATAAGTGGCGTGTATTAAAATCAAAAAAGTTGTTATGGAAATTAGTTACAGAAACGAAAATATTGTAAAAAGCTATAAAAGAGAGCTGCGATTTATGATTGAAAATGGCTTCATTAATTTTCAAAAAAAATTCCATGAAATTCAGTATACTCTTGTAAGCTACTGTAGGTACTAATTTCAAAGGTCGACACAATTTTACCAAATATCAGAACGAGAAACTAGAATATTCTACCCGCAAGGTTTTCGATACGCTGAATACGAATTCGGTAACAGAATTGCGCAATCACTTCAAGTTTTCGAGATTTTCTAAACCAAAAGTGCAAAATTTGTTGTTTTTGGAACTAAGTTCCTTACTGCAGGCTTGGATGAGATAGGGATTTTGCTGCGTGACCAAACTGAAAAAAAAGTAATAGTAAAACCGTAACGAAAAACCGTTAAATGAGACGTGCATCAAACGCATTCTGGCTCACCTTGAATTTTAAAGAAGCTTCTTTCTTAACGTCAAGATTTCACTGATTTTGATATATTGACCGTTAAATGAGACGTATGCAGGCGTAACAGTCGTATACACAAGCGAGAAACGAGTAGTGTTATGTGTTGATTCTACATTAGCTGAAGGAACTTAGTTCCTACTTGGTGTCCCACGACACCATTTTAACTTTTTTTGTACGTTTTTGAGGTTACGTAGTTCAGAAGATGTTTTTCTTTTTTTAAATGAAACAATCAGAATTCGAAAGTACGACTATTCCTCCTTTAAATATCATTAAGTTTAAGCATTGCACCACGTGGACTACACACTTACATTCACACCAAAAGAATATTTAAGAAAAATTAAGAAGCGAACCGACGACTGATACTAACTCCTTCCAAACTCCACCATCCACTTCCTGAAAAGGACACTAAGTCCAATAGCAGGATCCTTAAGCCCAACACTTAAAACCCTCCAATATCACACTCCTATGAACTATTATTTCTTACATCCTTACATAGATTAAATTATTTTAAGAAAAATATGCCATTGAACTAGCTATTTTTAGGATTAGATGGTTTACCCTTCTTGTGGTTTGGTAAGGTATAGTCCTGGGGGTTATGGGGATGTAGGTAGGGGTTTTGTGGAATAGTGGGTCTAATTGGCCGTTTATGATATAGAATATATATTTAAAGATTTGAAAGAGGTTGGCTTAGGTGCATTTTAGTTAGGTGGACCTTTGGATTCGGATTCAGTGACCAACGATCCACAGGGATATACTATGTTATCTTAATGAACTTTCAGAAATAGAAAAAAAAAGATATTTGGGCAAATTGAATTTAAAAGAGGAATACTTGTACTTTAAAATTTTAAGTGTTTCTTAAAGAAAGTTTTTGCTGCACTACATAACTTTTAAAAGTGCATCAACATATTTTTTTACACACACTTTAGGACATTTCAAAAATCTGACGTGATAGCGCAATTCTGTAAGCGAAATCCCATTTAGCGTATCGAAGCAGTTTATCCACTCTTATAAGTTACCTTAAAAAAATTAATAGCATCCAGGGAGTGCCAACAGAAGTTAAAACTTGCACTTGGTTTTTTTCTATATCAAAACTCAAGTTTTAGATTTCACTATTTTCGATGGATCGTAAAATTGTCATCTATCTTTACTATTAACCAAAAAAACTTGTATTATCTTATTTTGATAATTTTTTATACTTTAACGATTTAAAACAATTTACTTTACATCTTATATTAACTAAAAACTATATCGAATATTCCATGATCACAATTTTTATGATTTTCTATACACAACTACATTTTCGTTTTCTAACGAACTGTGGACGATGGACACCATATCTATACGCATACAGCCTGTTACTTTATAGCATATAAGATACTTAGTTCGTATTTATTATCATATAAAATAAATATTTGCAAAATATTATCAAAATGTATATATTCAGTAAATTAACACATATATAATAGATAGATAGATATTCACTGGGTCGGCTGTTAGCCTGTATCACTTCGACCTTTATTGTGAACACCCATGATCTCTAGACTAGGATTAGAGTCCCTTGTCTAGTCCTGTCCTCTTAATGAGACTAAATAGCTTTGACAGTGGCCTCCCCACGTTACTTGGAGCAGCCGGTTTCTCCTCTACCATTACTAAATACCGCATCCTTGCAAGGCTTTCACATTGGCGTAGGATATAAACTGCGGATTCGTCATCCTTTTAGCCATGGAGACTAGACAAGGAGTACGAACTCCATGTATGCAAATAGGGCTACTAAAATAAGAGGGCGCTGGTGTTCCATTTGTACCAAGATGACGACCAATGAGGACGTAGTTTGAAATCAAATAAATAATTTTTAATTATTTCATTATTCATTTATTTACACAATGAAAAAAATAGTTCGATCATTCAGATATAAATAATAAAAACCAATTTAATAATTCACGATTATTTAATTGTCTATATTCATACCGGTACAAAAGGAACACTAACGACGCTAGTGGTGAAAAAAGTAAACCTAATATGTACGATACCGTGGACAGATTTTGGCAATTCCCCCGGTCGAGTGCGTACTCCTTGTCTAGTCTCCATGCTTTTAGCGGTATCGACAGATGTCTTCATCTGTCAAGTTCAGCTGACTCAGGCGTTTTCTAAACTGACAATGTCATGTCAAGAGCCTGACAATTATTCTGACATAGTTTCGCCTTTGTAATAACAGTAAATTGCGCCGAGTGTCCTTTTAAGAAGACTCTGACTTGTTGCTTGCCCGGTGATTTTTTTACCACTCCTGGACCTTCTCTAGCCTCCATTTATCAATGGCTGCCTTTCTCAACGTGTTAACAACCCCGCCGAATGGTTCCGGACCAATCATTGGGAAATTAGCTACCGCTTTGGCCAATTCATCAGCTTTTTCATTGCTTCGTCCTGGTACCCATGTCAGTGCGGCATGAATCAGTGCCCTAACGCAGTCCCACACCTGCTGTGAGCTTATTTGTATCGAGACTATCGCCTTTACAGCTGCTGGGCTGTCCGAGTTTATGACTTTAGTGTTACCCGTTATTATAATCTGACTTATGATCACCGTTGCAGTGTTGTATGGTCATTACTTCAGCCTGAAAATCTGTAGCGGAAGCACAACGACTTAATTGAACTTGTATCCTGTGTCTTCTACTAAATATCTGACCCTGTGATTTTTTCAGTCTTTGAGCCATCGGTATCGCAGTTTGACACTCCTTGAATTGGGGGGCCATTGTTCCATGAATCCTCTTCCAGTAGTTCTATTTGAAAGTTTCTTGCAAAGTTGTACCTGCGAACGATCCTGTACTGCGGCATACTCATATTTTGATCCGCCTTAACCATATCATATAGCTCTCCTTGCTCTTTTCCCCTCAATAAAGTTCTGGGAGCCTGGCTTTGTAGCAGCCTGTCAGCAGCTGCCTTACATCGGTATTAATAATTTAAAAAAACTGCAAAAATATTAAGTCATACAACGCTGTGATTGATCATAGAGAAGATTGTTTCCTTGTTAACAACATCAAGGGAAGTTGTATCTAAAAACTTTCTAAAACAGTTTATTTTATTACCAGTTAAAATAATAATTACTGTTTTCACATGTAAGAACAAAAAAAAAGAAAAAAAAACTTCTCTCTCGCGAGATCGATCCTATTACGATAACCCAACAGAATTGTCACAATCAACCGCTTCAACCGCTTATCCAAATAGGCCACCGCAAGCTTATATAAAGTCTTTCAAAATGATAATATGTATACCTACATATTTAATTTAATAACAATTCAGTATAAATTTCGAAATCTACGTATATGCCTAAACACACTTGAAACATGCATTGTCATCCAGTTCTTAGCTATCCTGAAAATTTCAGAGCTCTAGGTAGTCGGGAAATAGATTTAAATTTGATTCCACGAAATAGCACAGAGACAAAGAACACGGCGAAAATATAAAAACTTTATAAAAAATCACTTTGTTGTTGAGAAGAATGATTCGTTTTCTGTGTTCTTACACAATCAAATAATAAATCAGAATTGTTTTTAAAAAACAGGGAAGATCTGAAAATACCTTATGATGACAATATCCGTAAAATATCAAAACATAAGTAGCAACCCTCGTAATATTTTTCCCTCTTATGATAAAAAATTCTTTCTCTTGCATGCTTTCTTTCTCTTTCATGCTGGAAACTCAAATACCAGGGATTTTTTTTTATTTTTACAGGCAGTAACTTACAGTTTTAAAAACGTTAAATCGAAGTTTTTTCTATTTACATAGCAGGTAAAAAGGGTTCTTCGAATAATAAAAATAATTAATGATCTATATGCATGGTCTTGTACTTCTAGTGTTTATTTAGTTCACCCTGCTGACACTGCGATTATTTGACAAATTATAAAATAAGTTTATCCCTTCAAATTTAAATCTTTTATTTGTTTAGTAAATTTTTTCGCTTATACTCTACGCTCGCTGGTATTCTATTCAGACTTTATTGAGTAGGTACACAAAAAACATTTGCAAATAGAATTCATTAAAATATTGAAATAATAAATAGAATGATTATCGTATAAAAACTTTAAGATATATTTTAACCAGAGTTGATTAAAATACGCTGAAATAAATGAATATTGAACGACATAAAAAATAAAATATAAACTCAAGGAAGCTATATTTTCTGGTCAAGGTTTGTTGATGAAATCTTACAGCTTTTAGTATAAAATATATATAGCAATGGTATTTTAATAAATTTGTTTAGAAATCTTCATAAAGGTTTCAACAAATTAATTGTAAGTGTGTTAATTATGATTGATCAATGTTTCAATGTTTAAAAAAATATCATTAGTGAATAGTTACAGAGCTCAATGACATTTAACAATAATTTCTCAACTTATAAAATCAGCCAATCAAAACAGAATATCTAGAGTAGGTATTCCAATTCTGTTTTTCTTTTTAGTTAACAAAATAAAAGTTTCATTTTCCGCCAACTTTAAACACTTGGTTTTCACTCGTTGAATCATTTTTGATATTTTAAATAATATTTTTTTAAAATAAAAAAAAATAACTTTATTAGTATATAAAACTTAGATATTCAATTTTGGCGCATTATTTTAATAAAATATCGCAATATTTGTAGGGTTCGCTTTTTTAAGAAGAAGGTGGTATATTTTAAAGTAACATATAAATATTATAAACATAAAACATCAAATATACATAAAACTTTTTTCTTGATCCCCTACCCGAAAATGCGCACTTTCTGGCAGCTCTTCGCTCCAGAAAGTCCAACTTTTATGGCTTGCTTGAATTACAGATTGTCTTGATCCCCTACCCGACAATACGCACTTTCTGGCAGCTCTTCGTTCCAGAAAGTCCAACTTTTATGGCTTGCTTAAATTACAGCGCGCTCTGGCGGACTATGTTCGGATGGGGATCAAGAAAAATAGTATACAACCCATGGCCAAGAAGTTAGATGCTCTAACGCGTGGAATATAAGTAGATGCCTCGGCTTCGCCTCGGTATCTATATTCCACGCGCCAGAAAATCTAACTTTCTGGCCTAGGGTCGTAATATACCATTTTATATAAATTTTACGAAAAAAAAAATCCTGCATAAAACCTATATTACATACACCAGTTTCGAGAGTTATCGTTTTTAGTTTTGCATATAGTCCTAGAGATAAAAAAAATATATAGACTTAAAATACTTTATTGCTTTTCAAAATATGTTCCATCAAGATCGATACACTTTTGCATACGTTCCAACCAATTTGTAAAACAGTTCTTCCATTCTTCAGTTGATACCTACAAAATCACTGTTTTAAGGACATCGATGGCTTCTTCTGGCGACTGAGATCTTTGCCCACGCATTGAATTCTTGATCTTTGGGAACGAGAAGATATAGTTGAGACTACAATACAATTTTAACATTAAAAGATACATACAAATAATTTAAATAAATATTTTGTATTACTTTCTCTCTTACTGTATATTTTTTATGTTTGTAATTGTATCTCTTTACTTATTAGTAATATACTAGTTCAACAACTTTAAATATAATTATTTTTCAATAAATTAATAGTCTTTTTCAAATAATCCACATTTTGGAATGGCGTCTGGAGATATACCGTTTCTGTTAGGTGCTCCCACTAAAACCCCCATAAAGGTGGCTGACCCAAAGTGAAAAAATTTGTCGAAATTTATGTCAAAATTAGGTGCTTTTTAGGTGCTATTTAGGTGCGCAAAACAAAAATTAGGTGCACTAACCGTTTTTGAAATATTTACGAAAAACCATGGGACCGCCAGCCTTTAACAACCTAGCTGACCCATAATAAAAAAAAACCAAAAACTAGGATTGAATAATCTTTAAATTAAGTGCTAATTAAGTGCTTTTTAAAACACGAAACATAAAATAAAAAATTTAAAATTTAAACGTATTAAAATTGAATATATTGATTGTGTATGGCAAAATATCACATTTTTTCTTGCACTTTGAACCAAAATGGACATCGGCAGTTTAAGAACAGTTAGAAATCGGTAAAAATCTTTTGTCCCGTAATTTTTTTAATGGATAATTCGGAAAGTCACCACTAAATTTTTTTTTATTTTTTTTAACTCGGACCGCTGAGCTGAGACTTGCAACCGGTCAGTTATAAAAATATTCTCCCTGAAAAGTTCTGTATCGTCCAAATCTTAAAACGCTTACATCAGACATCATAATATAAGAATTTACAGTACATTCTTATATTTTCAAGCCGTATACGAGGCAAGGATGGCAGCCTACAGAATGGGTTGCAGTGGCAACTGGAAGTACAATGCCTCCAGTGGGCATACAAGGATTGTGGACACTGTACAGATGGACACCTTGGAAATGTTACCAGACAGGATGGTGAAGACCACAGATCTAGAAAAGCCATACAATGTCAGTATTACTGACAGGGTTGCCTGCATGGGAGAAAGGTGAACCTGAATACATGAAAAGGGGGATCACTTGGTATACGGATGGCTCGAAAAAGCCAACAGGCACTGGGGCGGGAATATATGGAGTCAGACCCAAGGCGCAGTTTTACGTAAGCCTGGGTAAACTGGCTACTGTTTTCCAGGCTGAAGTTTTTGCCCTATTCGAGTGTGTTTGGAGCATGGTCTGACAGGCCACACTATACCTATACATAAACTCGGACAGTAGAGCAGCGCTAATGGCACTTGACAGTTTTGACTTTACCTCTAAGGCAGTATGGAACTGTCATCAGGCCATGAAAACCCTGGGAGAGAACAACAAGGTTATCCTTCGTTGGGTTCCAGGGCACAAAGGTATTGCTGGCAATCAGGGAGCTGACAAGTGGGCAAACAAAGGAGCTGAAAGCCCGCTCATTGGTCCAAAGCCGACGTGTGGTATTGCTTACAACACAGCACGAAGAGCTGTTCGCCAGTGGATGGGCATAGAACATCGAAAGAGCTGGGAAAGAACAGAAGGCAACATACAGTCAAATAGAATGCTGCAGACACCTACTGGTGCTATAGCGACAGATGCCCTTGGGCTGAGGAGGAAGATCCTGCGGAAAGTGGTTGGCTTCATCAGCGGCCACTGGGTATTCCGCGGACATCTTTATAAGATGGGAATTCAAGGTGAAAACCTCTTATGTAGAAAATGCGGTGAGGAGGAGGAGACAGCCTTCCACGTGATATTCATGTGCCCAGCCCTGCAAGGGCTGCGTGTGAGATCCCTTGGCCTACCGACCGGAGATCAAAGGGAAGAATGGGTAACCATAGTCAAAAGGATCTCATGGTTCATTAAGAACCTGGGATTTGACGGAGAATGAGGACCTGTGAATGAGGGTGCACAATAAGCTGTACTAGCTGCGATGCAATCCCATGGTCTGCCCCTAAGCCTGGCCCACTGTTAAAAAAAAAGCCGTATACGAGGTTCGTCAAAAAGTATGAATTTTTCTTAAGAGTAAAGAACTTAGTACATATTCCAAGGAGTTTTTTATTTATAAAATAAATATTGATTTAAGATTTATTATGGTTTTTAAATGGCCGTAACTGCATGTAGCTGAAATAACTTTCCTGTATAACATTCTTTTTTATTCTATGTATATTATATATTATTAGGTACAGAAATCTACAAAACCCAAGCCCAAACCCTTCCATTCAGACACTTATAGAGATTTTGATCAAATTCTTCATAATAAAAAAGTGCATACAAAGAGTTCAGTTTGTTGTAACATTTCATTGCAAAATATGAGACACTAATTACATTTTAAAAATAAAGTTTTGTAAAACTACAAAATCTAGATATTTCACATATTTATTGCATACACTCCCACTTAAAATTTTTGAACCTCATTTTAAATTCCAAGCACTCAGGCCTAACCGCGATTTAAAATGGCTTGATGGGAGATAACTTCACCTTTTGTAGACACAAGCGCGTTCTAAAAAGAAAACGAGCATTTCATTTAAAAATTATTTCTTAAACACACGTAATAATACAAACATTAGTAGGAAATATATTTACCAATGGTAATTATCCTTTGACGTGATTACCTTACAGTTGCTGCAGTTTCACTTATATCTTTTTTAAAATATTTTAAACACATTCCGACTTTTATCAAATATAGTTTATTACTATTTTAAGAATGTATCTAGCTACTATTTGAAATCGAGAAGACTACAGGAGGTAAACGCTTCAACTTCAACTTCAATTATTGGCTTTTAGACGAGACTATTTATTTACAAACGGAGCTGGGTGTGTTTTAGAACTTCTGATAAATAAGCAATAGCTAATAGCCATTTCAATAAAAATACCGATAACCCTTGGAGCATCAATTCAAACCTACAGTTGCCTATTTATTCAAGTTTCTTTACGTCTGACGTATCAAAATATCGTTTATTGCCGTAGACATCACTGATACCCGTACCTCTATTTCTTTAACTTTGTTGCACTAAGATAAATATTCAGAGGCGGACCGACCTACTTCATTTATTCGTTATTTTAAATAATTAATCCACACAAGTGACCGAACTTATGCATAATAATTGTTAAAAATGGTTTTATTCTAACCATTTACTACGATTCAAATTACAATTGTTCTAAATTAATTTTAAACTAAACATTAGATCTATAAATCACGCGCTTTAATAACTTTTACCAAGTCATTACTTGCATGAGTATGTGTTTAGAATTATGTTAAAAATAATCTTGATCGATATACGATATCGGAGAAAGCGATACATACACAGAACCTATTATTAATTTTTATTACAACAATCAATATTGTATAGTTTTTATGTGAATACATTTAAAACGACCAAAGCCATATGTTGATTTAGTTTATTTTCATTTTCGAACACCTATTCATTACATTCCTATGAACCAACAATGTCTGCAATAATATATTGATTAATTGCAATCATTTTATCAGAAACAACTTGCAATTCACCGAAAGGTAATTGATTACTTTTTAAATCTGTGTTAACCAATAAATTGTGTAGAATAAATGTTAACACACTATGATGCCAAAGTGCCGTGGGTGGAGAAAATCATATATATATATATATATATATATATATATATATATATATATATATATATATAACGGGAAGTCAATAGTGGAGTTGCAGTCAATGTTATGGCCAATGTAAATGAAGAAAACTCTTTTATTTTTGTCAAGCTTTCGAATTTATTTAATTCTTTTTCAAGACATCTATAGTGAAGAAAAAATTTTTTATATAATAAAAATTTTTTTATAATGTTTTATATGTGATAACTTACTAATACGTGAGGTTATGAAAAAAGCTGCGAATTCTGTTTGATAAAATTAAAGTAAATCATATTATTAAAATACATAAAAACATATACGTTTAAAACTTATTATTTGATTGACTTTTAATATGTCTTCAATTTATTTTTTATATATGTATGTTTTTTTATGTATCTATGGTATTTATTTTAACACAGTAGGAAAGCAAAACATTGTAATGATTAATTTATTTAGATTTTATTATTATATCAAGTAACTTACTATATTCGTGAAATACAGAACTTTAATTTCAAAAATTTTTTATAAATTTTTTTTTTTAAATATTAAATTTAATGAAAGTTGTTATTTTTTATGTTTTTATTTTTGTTTATTTTAATATTATATTAATCTTTATGTTTGTAATCCTGTTTTAATTTATTAAAAGTTTTTTTATATTTATAAGTTAAATTTATATGTTAAATTTATTTATTGTTACATTCTATCATTTCAAAAATAAATATAAATAAATTTAACATATAAATTTAACTTATAAATATAAAAAAACTTTTAATAAATTAAAACAGGATTACAAACATAAAGATTAATATAATATTAAAATAAACAAAAATAAAAACATAAAAAATAACAACTTTCATTAAATTTAATAGTTAAAAAAATTTTTTTATAAAAAATTTTTGAAATTAAAGTTCTGTATTTCACGAATATAGTAAGTTACTTGATATAATAATAAAATCTAAATAAATTAATCATTACAATGTTTTGCTTTCCTACTGTGTTAAAATAAATACCATAGATACATAAAAAAACATACATATATAAAAAATAAATTGAAGACATATTAAAAGTCAATCAAATAATAAGTTTTAAACGTATATGTTTTTATGTATTTTAATAATATGATTTACTTTAATTTTATCAAACAGAATTCGCAGCTTTTTTCATAACCTCACGTATTAGTAAGTTATCACATATAAAACATTATAAAAAAATTTTTATTATATAAAAAATTTTTTCTTCACTATAGATGTCTTGAAAAAGAATTAAATAAATTCGAAAGCTTGACAAAAATAAAAGAGTTTTCTTCATTTACATTGGCCATAACATTGACTGCAACTCCACTATTGACTTCACGTTATATTGAACTAGTCACTATACCATTATTCATATATATATATATATATATATATATATATATATATATATATATATATCCTGGGCTTGGAACGGCTCAAACACAATGAGTCCGTTTCGCCAACGCGGCGACGCTGTTCGTAGCCCCGAAATGTGGGCACAGCTGGCCGAAGCCACAAATGGCGATAGGACTCTTGTGTGAGTTTCGTTGTTTGTGTTTTTCGTTTTTTAATACATGTTTCCCTACCATCCTTTGCTCCCAAGTACTCAACACTTTTGCTGGCCAAGTGCAATACCTTACTTGGTTATGCCGCACTGATGACGGCTAACGGGCCAGAAACATGCGTGTCTGCGGTTACCATTCCCTATTCGTGACCCTATGATCCTTTTTGCGTACATGCCCATTAATTTTCCCCCTTTTGTTTGTTATAGGTACGCATACTTGGCACCCCTTTTATATATATATATATATGGATTTTTTTTCGGGGCACACGTTCCTTCAGTAGAATTTTGAAAATATGATCTGCCATTTAAAAATTGTTTTTTTTTTCGAGAGATGTGTAAAGTAAATAAAAAAATTTAAGAAGAATTAGAAGGATAAAAATAAAGCACAAACAAATAGAAATAGAAACCAAAAAGCAGAAAGAAGGAGCTAATAAATAGGGGAGTGGCTAGATGACCATTTTTTTTGTATTGTATACTAAGAGACTGGGATGTCAACATTTTTTATGTAAAAATGAATATTATTATTTATTAATTAATTTCAATTAATGTCAAATATCTTGAGAAGAACAATTTTGAATATTATCATTTTTAATTTTCTATTTTAATATTTACTCGTTCATGTTCATACTAATTTATGTAAACATAATAAATTATACACTCACAGAACTTTAAGTTTAAATTTATAATAGATTTCTACTTACATTTTGTCACTAATGAAATATTGTAGCGCCTTGAAAATGAAATAAATGTAGCAGAAATCGAAAAAAATGTCACATCTATCATAACTAAAATCTGCGATCTCGATTTATAGCGAGTAGAGCGTTTAACCATTTGGCCACAGATGTCTTAGTGGTTAGTCAACTCATGTCGCATATACCATTTACTCCATTCCTCTTTAAACACATATATACCGTTATTGGCAAATTATTATTTGTCCAACCGACAACAGAAACATCACAAACTATGTCACTTTTTTGTGCGCTGTCTCATCTTTTGATTCATTTATAAGTCGTTTTTGGTATTTAGAAATAAGACCAACAACAAATGGCGTTAAGAAAAAAACGACAAAATATCTCATTCGGCAGAACTTGAACCTGCGATCTCTACCTATTGCTGGTAGCGACTTTTCTATGCCTTACTAGTTTGTCTGCGTATTTGTTCATATCTTGATTCAAATCATGTTGCACTTACTTAGTTCCTCCTTAAGCACACATATATGACGTTAATGTGAGAGATTTTTTATCAGTCTTTTTTTGTGCCCTGTCATATTTTTTTATTTTTTTTTTATTTGAGGATGTCCTCGTATAGGTATAGACCTATATAAATACAAATGTACCGAGAAAATCTATTGGGGCACAAGAGGAAATTTATTAATTTGGGATTTAAAGGACTGTATGTTAGGACGAGTGGGAAAAAAGTGGAAAAGTAAGAAGTTCCACAATGTGGAGAGCCTGGGGATAAAGAAACGATCGAATCGATCCGTTCTCGATATCTGGCACTGAACAGTATAAGTGTATATGGAGTTGGCATGTCGCGTTGAACTGGCTGGTCTGGCAAGTGGAGGCACTATAAAGCGGAGTTCTTTTGAGCAAATTCCGTTTAAGTATCGGTAAAACAGGGAAAGATCAGACACTGCTCTTCGGTGGGACAATGGGGCTAGGTTTTTGGTCCTGGGAGATCGTTATACCAACCAGCGTAATGGAGTCGCTCGCTACCAGTGTCTGGTCGTTGATTGTAATGGATGAGTCGCATGTTTGCCTCTTGTTGGATAGGAAACATGTCTTTGTCTTGGAAGCGTTGAAATTAACAAGATTCTTTCTTCCCCACTCGTCAACAATTCTCAAATCTTGATTGAGAGAATCCGTTGTGGATCTGCGGTCCCCTTACAGAATATCTAGAGATATGGGACGGTTGTGCGCTTTGTTACAGTGTAGGTTGCTATCATCTGGAAAACCTTGTATCGGGTTATTGGTGGCTTCTAGTAGATCATTAATGTGTAATAGGAATAGAGTTGGAGCCGATCCTTGGGTAACTCCAGCGTTGATCTTATAGAGGTTGGAGGTACGTCCATCTATAGCAACTTGGATGCGCCTGTTGGAGAGAAAGTTGGATCTCCATCTGCAAAAGTTTTGCGAGAGGCAGTTTGTTCAAAATGTGATTAGGAAGAATTGAGTTAGTGATATGACTTTAATCAAAATATGATTAAATATGATGACTTACCATTTCGAAATTTATAGCCGGTTTAAGACGCTTTCGGCTATAGATACAGATTGCAGGTTCGAGTCCAGTCGGGTGTAGCGCTTTTCTATTTTCTCCTTAATGTTATTTTATAATTAATCTAATTTTTAAATGTCAAAAATGTGGAGTATCTTTTTTGTGATTTTGTCATACAATTTTAGATTGTTGAGTAGGTTTCTTTTGTTGGATCTTTAACCACGAGTGTGGGAATTATGAAGTAAAACTAAACAGAAGCAATGATATTGTTTTTGGAAAGAAAATTTCTAAATGGAATCAAATATGACAGAAGCATTCTAAGATAAAGCATTTAGTTCGTAATAAGTACTTTCATTTTTAGTAGGATATTCAATACATTTTTTTTTAATAATATAAAGATGAATTGTGATTTTTAATTGAATCTGACACAATTCGTGACAAAAGAATGCATACGTCTTACCGTGTAATCTTATTCTTTACAAAGCCTCGCAAATATCTAGATGATTAACGATCCGCTATTTATTCTTAAATAACGGTTATTTTTTAATATATTTTTAATGATTCTTTTTTTTACAGGTATGTTCATCCTATTATAATTTTACCAGAACCCTTAAGAGTAAGTAGACCCTCTTTTTTAAAGTTGTTCATCCTTTCAGAAAATAACATATCAATCAATATTACACTATTCCAGAGTGAACCTAATTTAATACCGTATTTATAAATAGTAGAAAACATGCCATATGAAATCTTAAAACAGAAATGAAGATAATTACAATGATTTCTTTATTTTATAATGATAATTTTAATTATGACCTATACCCAAAAAGCCCGACACTGGTACCATCACAGTCGGTGTAAAGTTTTTTCTCTTTTCCTATACAATCAGCCTCTTCTGTTTTATTCATCATTTATTTGGTATTCGATTTTTTTTATTTGCAGTTCTAAACTGAAAGAGTAAAAACTCGTTTTCGGCTGATCAGGTATGGGTCATTCCACCGTTGAATGCATAGCGCATGCTCTGTGAAGATGCATTCTCTCCGTAGAATCTTGGTTGGACCATCTTCAACTTTATATCTGAAATCTACTAAATGCACCTAAGACGCGTAATTTGGCTTTTAAAAATATATTAGTCTGGAAGCTATACCACGTTTTGAGGTACCGTGAATAAATCTTCGATTTAATACATATTTATATTTCGATTAGAAATTTATTTAGTCTTTTGATGTCTTTCCTGTATTTGTGTTAAATAAATCATGCATATTTAACATTTAAAAATGTTGTTGAACAACAAAATCAAGTTTTTAAACAGTTTTAAAAAAATGTTACACAATTCTTTGAAAAAACTCTAAGCTGTGTGATTTATGATCCAAGCCCAAGTCAAAGGTTTTTTCTGTCTTAAATTAGAAACCTATTAATTCACAAATGCAAATTTTAGAGAGAAGTCATCAGATTATTTTCTTTCAAATTTTGATCGATTAAGTTATTAATTTTAGTCACGATTTAAATCAATCTATTCATACAAATTTGATTGACACTTTGATTTGATTGAATTTATATTCATTAGCAACTGAAATGTTTGATTAAAATATCGAAATTTAGTAATACATAATCTGCTTCTGCTATTTATACTGAAAAATTTAACGTTTATCAGTCAATGATCACGTGAATCTTCATAATTTACGAATTGTATTCCATTTACAAATTATACTTTGGTTACGTTGTAAAGTCATCAGGTATTTTATGTATTCGTCTTCTTTATGCCTGTATATACTTCTTACTTTCTTAATAAAGCTCTTTTTGTTGTTTTCATTAAGTAAAGTTCTAGAACCAATACAGTTTTTTTTAAATCATATATTACTTTTCCTTTATGTCAAGGTTTATACCTACCTGATAATTTTAATACCATCAACTAACTGTTTCTATTTTTAGTTTATTAAAATACTTCTTATTTTGCATCGGACTTTAAATATTGTGTCTTCTAACATTTTATATTGTTGGGGATGCTTTCACTAATGGTGCAATTTTCCAATTAAAGATCTTGTTGAAGTAAAACTTCTTTAGGCGCGACTAGGGGTAACTCAGTAATTCTAACGGACGTGACGTCATATTCTAATGTAACGCAAAAAAGCTGATACAAAAGACCTAACACGATTCCGCCTACTATATTAAATAAAAGTTAAATCAGTAATTGTATATTAATAATATACATATTTTGCTGACCTGTCAAATTGACAGCTTGTCAACCAAAATACATTGTTGGTCTTACGACTAAAATTTGTGTTTGTTTTAAATATAAATAAACAAAGTGGATTTATTAATGAAGAAAGTGATGAAAAAATATTGAATGAAAATGAGTGAGTACTCTATTTGCATACATTTTATTTTCCCGTGAATCTCCACAAAGAATAAAAGATATAAAGTTATTTGTATAGAAAATTAATGTACTATAAAGTCTATCTATAAATGTATTGAAATTTCCAGATGGGGATCTATAAATATTTAATATACAACAGGTGGTTTGAAGTATTTTAAAAGAGATACTGGAGATTTCAATATCTACTTCAAGTGATAAATTAGTCAAAAAATCGTGTTTCTTAATTTCTATGGAAGATTTTGTCAAAATTAGTACACCGCCATGTGATTTATTAGTTCTATTGAAGTAACAGTAACAGAGTAATTATTAAATCGTATGTGGCCGATATTGTCATTATTGGACCATGTTTCGGATAAACATATTATGTCTGGTTCATATTGCTTTAAGATTAGGTCTATTCTATAAGTTTTGTTAGAAATTGATTGACAGTTAACATTTAAAATACGGAAGAAATTATCAGATTTCTCATGATTTTCACACACACAGTTCTTTATGTTTCTACTGACTTCCTTGCGATACATTTTGCGATACGTACTTACGTCAAAACTTTTGATTAGCTAACCTAACCTAATCGTTAATTTCTGTCAATTTTTTTTAAAACGTGAAAGTGATCTATACTTCGTGGTGAAATTAATGAATTTTAGATAAATTACAAAACAAAATAGTTGTCACTTGAATAATATGGCGGATTCTCAAGAATATTTTACTCTTTCATCAATAAATAATAATAATAATAAACGAAAAAATCAAAAACCTGTAGCTACTTGTTAATAAACAATTTTTTGAATTTGAATTTATTTTGCGATGATACGTACGTCAAATAAGTTTTACTTCAATCGCGCGTAAAGTTTACACGCACACTCTTTTTTTTTCTACAGATTATTTAAATAAACAAGGGCCATTTTTAAATATATTGTTTTAGTTTTTATTTTAGTGACAAAATAATAGAAGGAAATATACATTCGAGGCCACAAAGAACATCTAGAGAATATTTTAATTTAAGATCTTCTTTTGTCATTTAATGATTCACAAACTGAATACGAAGGTGGGACATATTTTAAAAATCAATAAAGTACTTTAAGTCTATAATTTTTTTGATTTTATGGCTATATTCAAAGTTTAATGACAACCCTCGTATCTGGCTTTATTCAAGGTATTTTTCCCTAACAATGTCTTCTTTTTTTCTGTATTTCTTAATAAATATTTGTTACAAAGTAAAAATAATATTAGTTGCCAGACTATATTTGTATTTCTACCTATATCTTAAATCTATTAAATGCCATTAAAGAAGCGTAATTTGGTTCTTCAAAATATATGTTAAACCAAGCGTTTGTCAGGCAGACTATTTTTTTATTTTTTTTATATCCGCAGGACGATTTGAGCACAGTGTATAATTTCCTTCTTTCCTAATTATATATATTGTTCATGGGCAGTTATATATTAATGTACTCAATGCTTATCCATCTAAAATGTCAAGGAAATGCTCTCGTTTTTTAGGTACCGTAACTAAATTAAAATTTTTTTTTATAAATTTATTAATACTAATAATTGCTACTCATCTTAATTCATCTTAATTGCAAAGAAATGCATAATTATTATTACATGGTTTAAAAATAGGTGTTCAATATTCTCTGTGTTGAAAAATATAATGGACAATTTCTATTTTAATTATCTAAATGACGCCTATAAGTTCAAAATTTCTCTACGGTATATTGAAATGGATACTTTGTTATAATTATTTAATGTCATAGTTTGGGATTTTCGAGGAAGGTAGGTATATAATGTTTTTTTTATACAACGATAACCTAATCCATAGGCGACCCTCTTGTAAAATACGTGTCTAAGTGAGAAAAACTGTTTGTATCAAAAGAATTAGTGCTAAATATAAGATAAGCATGGAGAAAAAACCAGAACCTCACTTAAGAGTAGATATAAAAATATATCCTTAACATTAATTTTAAGAAGTAATTCGTGACAGAGAGTTCTGTGAATAAAGATATATAATAAAGTAAAATTAAAGGAGTGATATTAATTCGTTTTAATATTCCAGCCCCCATAAATCCTAAAAGGTTATGGGCCCAGAGAGCGCAAAAAAAAAGAAATAATTAAAATATTGCACAGAATACGCGAAAATAATATTAATTAAATTAACTTTTATTTCTTAAGTGGCAATATATTATATATTGAAGCTAATAGAAGAAAATAAAGACAAGCGTAAAAGTGCTTCAAGCGGAAGTAAACAATGAAGATTTTAAACGGAATCATAATTTTAAGAAGGGTTGGAAGAAAAATCGTTTTAACAAACGTAACAATAACACAAATAGGGATAATAAGTTTAAACCAAGAAATAAATCATTCATAAAAATGTTATTTCTGTGGTAGAAAAGCTCACTTGAAAAGAAAATGCATCTATTTAAAAAAAAGGGCAACAGAAAATCAAAGGACATTACAAATTGTACAAATGACAGATCAAACTTCTGGAAATAATTCACGCTTTTGCTTTTATGGCTGGAGATTTTAAAATAAATGAAGAAAATAAAATAATTTTTGTATTGGATTCTGGTGCCTCCGATTATTTGATTAAAAGAGAAGAGTTGATAAAGAATTTTGTTAATTTGAAAAATCCAATACAAATATCAGTAGCAAGGAACGGTACATTTGTTTATGCAGCGAAGAAGGGGTCACTTGACGTCATTAGTTATACAGGAGTCAGCGGGAGACTTTAAGATGTTTTGTTCTCACCTGATGTGCCCTACAACTTGCTGTCGGTAACAAAAATCTAAAATTCAGGAATGACAATAATTTTCAATGATAAGGAAGTATTTTATTAAAAATTGTCGTAAAACCGTAATGACTGGTAAGTTAATAAACAATTTAATTGTAATTAAATTTACGATAGATAATAAAAACAATTTTAGACAGATATATAATCAAGAGTTTTCTAGACAGACCATTATTTATAATACATTCTGACATTTGTGGTTCTATCACTCCTTCAACAATTCAGGGTAAAAATTATTTTGTCACATTTATAGATGAGTACACTCATTATTGTGTAACTTATTTATTAAAATTAAAATCAGATTTATTTTCTATATTGAAAGATTTTGTTTTAAAGGGCGAAGTTGTAAATTTATATTGTGACAATGGGAGAGAATATTTATCTAATGAAATGAAGGTTTATTGTGTTGATAAAGGAATAAGTTATCACACCTGACAAAAAGCACGTTCAATGATTGTTAATTCCGGTTTAGGTAAAATATTTTGGGGTGATGCAGTTCTAACTGCTACATATTTAATAAATAAATCACCGTCAAAAGCAATTAACAAAATAAAACTAATGGGCCACAATAAAAAGCCACAAATTTTGGTTCGACGGTTTATATTCATAATAAAAATAGTAAATCTAAATTTGATGAAAAATCCTCAAAGGGAATACTAGTAGGTTACGAGTCGAACGGTTATAGAGTGTGGAACGTGGATACGGGAAAATACGTTGTGGTAAGAGACGAAATAGTAGATGAGTCTAATTTCTTAAATTCTAGACCAAAGGAATTGGAAGAGGTAGAAATAGGTAAACCTTAAAATGAAATTGATGTTTCTGACCATTGGTCAAAATCAATAGAAATGCAAAAATCTGTGGTAAATCAGATAGGCAAAATTGTGAAAATTTTGGTTTGAGTGATGAAACTGATATTTCTGACACTATGTCAAAATCAGTAGATCAGTTAGATAAATCGATAGAGTTAAATCATATGAATTGAGTATTGAAAACTCAAGTGGTGATAAAGTATATTATATACCAAGGGACTAAAGTGAATGTTTTAATCCCGCACGTGATGTTTATTGCCTGAGGGCTCGTAGAGCCCGAGGGCCAATAGTCACGTAAGGGATAAAATATGTCTTTAGTCCTGAGGCATATACGCCATTTAGTTTCGTCAATTGTAATAATGTTAGTATCACTTACAATGTCAATTCAATCAATAAAGATTCATAATGGAATATTTCCTAATCTTTGTCCTAGTTATTACTTTAGTCCCGGAAGTGCAAAAACATTAATAAATCTTCATTTTAAAATATAAAGAGAATTTTGACTGGACCACGTAGGAGTGAGCGAATTAAAAGACGTCCACAAATTTCTTATAATGAATATGAGATAGACGATTATTTAATGTGTGCACCATCAGTCATTTGTAAAATTCCCACATCATATCAAGACATTAAAAACATAGATAATAGGGATAAATGGGAAAAAGCAATAAAAGACGAGATAGATTTAATCTTCCTAGGAATTTTGCCTAGCGAAAATGCATTTTCTAGATTTTATATTTATAGATATGAATATTCTTTTATATATCTATATATCTACAGTATTTTGTACAATTGTATATCAAACAAAATTCATTCAACATGTTTATTTTTATTATTCTATTTTTCATTGTTTATCGCTATTTCAACTAATGCAGAGTAAAAAATCGCGGTTTAAAAAATGTATGTCGGTAATCTTGTTCCGTTATCGTTGAGATCATAGACCATAGACTAGTAAGTAGTAGGTGGTGCTCATAGTGGGAGTACCTACCAGACTTCAAATGGCCTTGCAAAGGTTAGTACGTTTAAAGTAAGTTGAATCGTAACGAGTTAAGTAAAGAAATGTTTTGTAATGTTAAATAGAATATTAGTGTAACTGGAACTGGTATAACTTCTTTCTTCTCGTATAATAAACAATGTATCAACTGAAATCATGGTAGAGTAGGTGTGACTAGACCGGGTTCAACAAAGTTGAAGAACCAAAGCTATTTAATACTCGCTTATACTTGCTACCGTTTTTAAATTGATGCAATTACTGTAACATTTACAAACGTTGCTATTTGAAGAAAGTATTTTTAATACAAAATATTAATCATGCATCCATCCATTATTAATATTTTGCAATTAATACATTCACAAGCCAATTATATAATCGTATATTGACTGTGTCAGTTAATTTAAAAGACAGAATCTCCTATCTATAATATAATCTTATCTCAGAGGCGTATTATTTGCTTATTTCTGTTTCTTCGTATTTTAGACAGTTTGTATATAAATTAAAATAATTTTAACATGAACTAAAAAAATAAAATAAATTACCACATTCCTAAATTAAATTTACAAATTATACAGTTAACTGAATTAATTTAAAAGAAAGTTTCCTTCTCCAGCAATGAGATCGTTTTCTTGTCGAATGTCAGGAAGAAACTAAACACTAAAGGCGCCAACTTGTTGTGAACTGGAGTGTATGAGAATTAGATTGATAAATTGATATCAGTGCTGTCACAGTCGATTATAAGTTGAAATTTCTATGCACTGCTCTTTGGATCTACAAAAACACAAAACGTCTAAGTGAATACTAAACGCCAATTATAATGTTTAAATATATTATTATCTAACTAAGTGTAACCATCAGGAATAGAACTTTTAAAGTAAGCTTTCGATTTGAATAAAGGATGAAAGATAGCTGTTCAGTATCAAACGAGCCAGAGTAAATCTTAACCAAGATTTCGTAAATCTAAAAAATTTGATTGGCAGAATGTTATACTAATGCTTTTGAATACATATAAATGTGTTTATTAAACAGGATGAGTTTCATTTTATATTACACGTAGATTGTAGATTATAAGTAAGTATAAGTATAGCACAGGTAACTTACTACACAGCGTCCCAAAAGATCTTCTAATTATGAGTCAATAAGGTCTAGACTTTTAAGAAAGTCTGTTATTCGCTTAGGATATACGTTGTCTAAGAACCCATGCCTCAGATATTTATATTGTTGGCGAACAAATACTCTGTAGATTTTAGATAATTATATTTAGCCGTATCATTTGCATACTTACAGAATATAGATATTTCACAGTTCATTTTAGAGAGAAGGTACCTCAGTATAGAGTGTGAGATTACAGTAAGTCAAGTTTTCTAAAGCTTTAATAATATTTAGAGTAGCGCAGCAAGGGCCATATTATTCTTGTTGCTTGTCTTTGGCCTGGAATGTTTTTTCAGTAGGTTGCACTGAGTCCCTTTTCCCAATTACGAACTTCATTCATTGTGCGGCAGAAAGTTTCAGATTCGATAAAAGGAATACTAGCTGCTTCTTTTGCGAGACTTTTAACGATTTCGTTTCCGACAATCCCTTTATGCCTAGTAGGTACCCAAAGCAAAGTTACTTCGTTGTGTTTAACCAGTGGCTTAAGAGACTGTTGCAGTTCCAAGCTATTTTACACTTAAATGTGGTAGATTGTAGAGCCTTTAAGGCAGCTTGCACAAAAATATATTATTAATAGCTCCGCTTAAAAGATCGCAGGAGTGTTTTTCAGGGCTTTTAAGACACTTACATTAGAACCTTTAACCCCGAGACCTACTCCTTCTGGTGCTTCAGATCTATGAGTATAATAAATGAGGAACCCTTTTTAAGTTGAGCGATTTAGTTTTGTGTTAACTCATATGAGTTAACGAGTTAATACTAACATTTAATAATAGTTCAAAATCTCGTTTTTAAAACAAAATCTAATAATGATACCTTCATGGATTGGGTAGCTCCGACCCATAGAAGTTCAAGATGTCCTGTAAGATCGTCTGGTTTCAAAGACTCAGTTTAACCAATAGCACTTTCCAGAGCAATCCCTTTTACATGTAAATGCAAGAAAGTAAAGTCTAAAATTACCTCCAAGGCACTAGAACTCGACATCATTCCACTAATGATTTCTATACAACCGAGTCTTTGCACCTTTTGCATCTCTATTATTGTAATCCAGAGCACGAAATCCTTCTCTTTTAAGCTTTGCTATTGCATTGGCAATGACCATTAACCGAACTAAAGACGTTACAACTACTCCTTGAGGATATCATTTTACTACGATTATGGTAGTTGATTGATGTCCGAGGTAAATAACTATATTCAAAGTGTTTAGCATGATGGATTGTATCTATTTGATAGTGGTAGGTTTCATAGTTAATTTTGTTACGGTAGCGCTAATGAATGCTTCCTATACAATAAACGCATAGAAGCCACTTACTTTTTGCCAATAACATTTTCAAGATCTTTTATTAGATAATGTAAGGCATCTATTAGATTAGCCGTGTTAATAGGCAAATTGTTCCTCGTGAATTGATATCTTAGACAAATACCTATTGACTTTTTATATGTGTGTCAAGTATTTTTTCATACTTATTTATGCACTGGATTTGTGTGGGGTCAAATGGCAAAAATCATTACATATGTAATGGTGTGAGTAAGAGAGAGACAGAAACACATATAAGGTATCAGTACATTGAAAAGAGATAGATATACAAAAAACAATCTGAGCTAATGTTTTGGAATATCATAGTGACGTATTACATTGTGTTTGACAGATTACTTTATAATTCTGTCACGTAAGTAAACATATAAAGTGTAGTATTTTATATTAATAATATTAATCATAATATGTATTCAGTAATTTGCATTATATTTTGCACTATGGGGTTTTGTACATTGATGGTTTTACTGTTTAGTTTTCGGGTTTGAAGTAAGGACACACATCAACTGGTCTTATTTTTCTAAGTATTTATTTAATTGAATACAGTTAATTTTTAAAAAAAAATTATTTCTTCTTGCCTGTGTTTGTAGTTATTAAGTTTTATTAGTTAACAGTGATGCCATTAATATATATTTGATGGCGCCGAGTGATGATGATATAAATGTGAAAATTACATGCGCGAGTTGGAAACGATCTCTAAAAGGCGAATTAAAATGTACCAAATGTGAAAAACAGTATCATCCTGCTTGCCTAGTTCGTCTAAGAGGCGCAAAAGTGGTTGGTCAAAATTTAATCATCTGTCCATCATGTGCTGAAACTGAAAATGATGGCGACCATGCGTCATAATATAAAATACAGTGTTATTTGTTTGGTCGAGCACTTTCTTTTAACAGAAGAGGTTCAGCATCTAAGTGTCTTTGGTTATGACCCGAGCTCTTATTTTTGTCGTGTACAGAATAAACGTGGTGGAGCTATGATTTTGGCAAAACATGGTATGGAGGTAAATCCTTTAAAAATGATCGAAAACTTATCAGTTGAAGGACGAAACACCTGCTACTTAAGACGGACCTCGTCTCCAGGAAATGTTATGCAAATTTGATACAAAATCAGTGTGTACTCGGTACTAGGAGGTTTTTGAGGTCGCTGAACACGAATATCATATAATGATTTTGCTAAATCATTCGCATAAGAATTTATGAATCCAGGCGCGTGCATAGAAGTATAACTTCCGCCGGCAGTCCCACTGACTGCCACACCCTTTTTTAGTACATATCTTAGATCTGGTTATGATCTCTTTGGAGATGATAAAACATTGGTACCCCGCTGAGTAATATATCCGACTTGTAAACTCCAAATAGTTTTTTTAAGTCTAAGAGAGATGTATTCTAAGTAATTCAAATATTTGAGACATTTCTTAATTACAAAGATGTCTTCTAATTTTTGCATTGAAATGTCATAAGTTTGTATAAACATTTAAAGTACTCCAAATTAAGAGAAAAACGTAAATGAATTAGTAAGTGATTAAATGGAAGGTATTTTAAAATTCCTTCTGATTTATGAATTAAACATATTTTTTTGAAATAAATTTTAATTCAAGGTTTTCGCCGACGATTTTATGTGAATAAATTTTGATATAAATTTTTTATCTTAGCTTGATCTGTGACAAATACATTAAAAAAGCATAAAATATATTTCAGAGTCAATTATAATTATTTCTTATTAATTATCAAGAGTGACACGCCTCAACCATGTTTTATTTTCATTGCAATATTGATTAATATATAAATATATATATATATATATATATATATATATATATATATATATATATATATATATATATATATATATATATATATATGTGTGTGTGTGTGTGAAATCGATATAAAATTGTAAATCATTAACGAAATGTGTTTTTCTGAAGGACATGACATCACT
Source organism: Altica lythri (assembly GCA_964028335.1). Lineage (NCBI taxonomy): Eukaryota > Metazoa > Arthropoda > Insecta > Coleoptera > Chrysomelidae > Altica > Altica lythri. Next base: position 69,756,233 of record OZ034800.1, read on the forward strand.
CTTTTAATTACAAATATTTTATATAATTTATATTTTGATACTAACGACCTACCAAGAGTCTCCTGACGTAAAACCAAATTTATAATCTTCACAATTACTTTTGCAACAGAAATAAAAAAAAAATTGTCTCGTAATGTTCGAAAAATATATTCAATCATATATTTTTTAGAAGTGTAAAAAAATAGAGACAATATGAATTGTTTAATAACATGAGGATAACTCCAAGGTTATTAATTTCTATGGAGAATTAAATCTATATCCGCAGTGATTATCCATTTCGTATATACTATAGATTAAACAACAATAATTCAGTCTAAAGAAGTTAAAATGGTGTCGTGGGACACCAGGTAGGAACTAAGTTCCTTCGGCTAATGTAGAATCGACACATAACACTACTCGCTTGTCTATACGACTGTAACGCCTGCGCAAGTCTCATTTAACGGTCAATATATCAAAATCAGTGAAATCTTGGCGTTAAGAAAGAAGCTTCTTTAAAATTCAAGGTGAGCTTTATACATTTATTTTTTCTCACCTTTCCTAACTACTTTCAACTATCAAGATTTTTAAAAATTATATCTCATATTACTTTAACAAAAAAAGGTAAAAGTTAAGAGATATATACAAAAAAAAAATGCATCGGCCAGGAATCGAACCCGGGCCGCCCGCGTAGCAGGCGAGCATTCTACCAATGAACCACCGATGCTACTTATAATAACTTCCAAAATGCGTTTGATGCACGTCTCATTTAACGGTTTTTCGTTACGGTTTTACTATTACATTTTTTTCAGTTCAGTCACGCAACAAAATCCCTATCTTCTCCAAGCCTGCCGTAAGGAACTTAGTTCCAATAAATTAACTCTACAATTAAATTTTACTCAAACGATTTAGTAGATTTTTGTATGGAATTTAATTTACGAATATTTATATAAAAAGGCATCCTTTGTCGTCAGTAACATAAAAAACAAGATGTGTCACTCCGAGAATGGCCCAGGAGAAGCATACTTTTCTTAACGCTCTAAAATTAAATTTGACCAAACATATATGAATAAAAAACATACAGGGAGACCATAAATCAGTAACAACGAAGATCTTCGACAGGTTGTGGTTGTAAATTCCAGAGCAACGTGCCAAGAAATGTTCAGTGTGAGTCCTAAAACTATTCGTTTACATCTTCATAAGCTGGGAAAGATGTGGAAGTTAAGCAAGTGTGTCTCACATGAATTGACAAATAATAACAAATTAAGTCGTCTTATCTCTTGTTCTGCAAACATTTCTCGCAAAAGTAATTAAACATTTCATGGATTATTAACCTGGGACGAAAAATGGATCTTGTAATCAAATTCTAAGCTATAATGAATCATTTCTTAATTGGTTATTAACCTGCGACAAAAAAATGGATCTTGTAACCAAACTCCAAGTTTTTGTATCATTGGTGGCCGCCTGCTGATTCGGTTCCACAAACGCTTAAGACTTCCTTACACCTAAAAAATGTTTTGTTGTGTGTTTGGAGGACAGTAACTGGAATTATCCATTATAAGTTTTTGGAAAGGGTCACTTGTATTGTGAGCAGTTTCAACGAGTACAAGCATCAATTATCCAGAAACAGCATTCTTTGATCAATCGGAAGAAAGTGATATTTTTGCAGAATAACGCCAAGTCTTATACGGCAAAAGAGACCCGAGAGAAAATTTCTAAACCTACCTGGGAAACGTTACCGCAACAATTCTCCAAGTGATTATCACCCTTTTTTTGTCTCTTGGCAACTGTATAAGATATAGACAGTTCACAACTGAAGATGATGTAATAAATGCAGTCCGCCAATTTTTTGACTCCAGGGAGTTTTACAATACCAGCGTTCATAAATTGGCTCAACGTTGGCAAAATCACGTATAAAAATACAGATTATTCAGAATACAGAAAAACATGTTTAGCACTGAAATATACTTTAGACTCCAAAATTAAAGAGTTAAATAATTGGGGTTGCACAATCCGAATATATGTTTAGTTAATTGGTATCTTTGATTTATTGATTAGCTGGAAGAATGAAATAATTATAAACAAAATAAGATAAGGAGAACAAAGAAATACTTACGTTGATAATAATAGCTGCAATATATTGTGTGTCAGCTTTTGTATTCTAGAAGATATAAGATAGAAATACAATATCAAGCTCTCTACAATATAGATTTGGTAAGAAGCAACATAACAAATCACGGTCAATGTTCGTTCAATGTTATTGTTTCAGAATATTCATGATGCCGGTTGTTCTCTTCTATTGTTGTTGGGTTCTCATCGTAAAAAATAAGCTTACATAAAATATGCAAGGAAATCCGTATACCCGACAAGGACATCTTATAAACATATCTTTTTATAAAGTGTAATAAAAAATAAATATTTTACAGCAGTTTCAATGTCGAACTGCCAAGATCATCACCAAAATTTTTTAAAGAAACAAAGTTTCAAACAGTGCTTTCTTTATTAAGTGGTTGTTTATTTAATTTGTTTATAGTTTCGAAATTTATATCTTATAAATAAATAGTAAGAAGTGTTATATTTTGACTGATTAGGTAAATGACTATAAGAAGAAATATCCATAAACAAGCAAATTGTATTACGTTAGTCTATTTTCATTTAAAATTTTACTAAATTGAACCTAATATAATGTAACGTCATAAATATTTGTTAATATTAGCACACCTGTGTAAGTTGTAATTACAGTTAGTCGGTTTTTATTTTCAATTATTTTATTTACCTAGATTGTTTCCACCTTCACCTTCAAATTTATTTAAAATATATGATTTAAAAAGATAGTTTTGGTTTAAAGTAGCGACCAGTTCAAGGTTTCAAGTTTCAAAAATTGATGATTGACATAATAATTTTTAATAGAAATTATCGCTAAAGGACATCTATGTAAACATAAGAATTCTAATGGCATACACTTTAATTAAATAAATAGTTACATGACAATACAAGGTGGTCGACCACTTGATTTCTACTTTTCTATTTTATCTTATCAATTCAAAACTTGATCTACATTGTATGCAATAATGTCATTTGAAAGATTACACATCAGGTGTCCATATTTATTTAAATACTAAAAATATTGCGTAATTGTTGAACAGAAATTTAATTAAATATTCTATCCAATGTTGATGCTTTTTAAATTTTCTCCTCCAAGTATTTTTTTAATGTTGCTCCTACATTTCTGCTGGTTTTTAATCTTTTCCAGTTTTTGAAGTGATTACTTCTTGTGGGAGGGTAACTGATTTTTAGCGTAACGCGTTGAAAAAAGCGTTTATCATAACGCGTTGTTTATCGTTGTTACACGCAGGCGCAGTGAAACATAATAATAATAGAAATAGGTAAATATTAATATTAATATTAATACAAATATCTTTATTTATTTATTTATTGAAGCGATAACTTCTTATGGGACGGTAAACTGATTTTAGCGTAACGCGTTGAAAAAAGCGTTTATCATAACGCGTTGTTTATCGTTGTTTCACGCAGGCGCAGTGAAACATAATAATATCATTTCTCTCTCTCTCTCTCTCTCTCTCTCTCTCTCTCTCTCTCTCTCTCTCTCTCTCTCTCTCTCTCTCTCTCTCTCTCTCTATGCTTTTCCCAATGTAAGTTTTAAGTATATTTGAATTTACCGTGTCATACGGTTTTAATCTGTCACTAAATACAATTCATTACTTTTTATTAATTACGAGCTGTACCCGGCGCGCGTTGCTACGACCACAACTAAAATAAATTCAAGAAAAATAAAAGAGAAGAAGAGATAGAGAAGGAAAGAAAGTTTATAGTTTTGTTTTACTTATCGCACCAAAAATATATTTTTCGAACTTATATTTATACGAATTCGTATAGATATCTATTAATCAGTATTGAATTTGATACATGGAAGCGCCATCTGGTGGTAACTTCTATTAATACAAATATCATATTCATCTTAGGTACCCATTAAAAATACATCATCATACTGATTTTCATGACAATCGGTTGAACGGGGCAGAAGTTGCTACTCTGTAGCGCCACCTGTTGGTGAGTGGCATCAATGAGCATATCATACAAACCTTCTCCGTGGAAAAATACATATACATACCAATTTTCATGACAATCGGTTGAACGGGACAAAAGTTGCTACGCTGCAGCGCCACCTGGTGGCAAGTGGCATCCATGAGCATATCATACAAACCTTCTCCGTGAAAAAATACATATACATACCAATTTTCATAACAATCGGTCCAGTAGTTTTTGAGTTCATTGAGTACATACAGACATACAGACATACATACATACATACAGACAAACATTCATTTTTATATATATAGATTAAATATTTATATCCATTTAATATCATAAAAATTAGGTTATTTTCTATATCTTCGTATATAAAACTAATATAATCCCTTTTAATTATAATTTAAATTCATAATTTAAACGGTTCGGTCATCCTCGGCGTCTATTGTGGTGGTTGTAGGAGAAGAAATGAAAATTAAATCAAATAGAAATAGGTAAATATGAATATTAATACAAATATCATTTATTCAAATAATTCGTTCATCTATGATTTAATGTATTTTAATTATAATTTAAATTCATTCTTAAAATGTTCGGTCATCCTCGGGAATTCTCGTAACAGGTTGTCTAAGAAAAAATGACAGTCTGATTAGCCTAATTTTAGCATAAAAAAGACGTGTTTTGGTGGTTTCATTTGTGATAAATCTTATAAAAATTGATTATAAAGTGTGTTATTAATGTTATTATTGATAATAAGGATAAGAATTTAAGTTTAAAGTATGTATTAAATAGCAATCAGGCCGTTCCACGTAAAGGGTGGTTGTATTGAGAATTACTACGCGACTGATTAGAAATTTCGAACTGTCATAGTAAAAAATTTTTGTATCGTAATTAGTGAAAGTTATAGTGATAAAAAACCGGTTAAAGGAGTTTATTTGTGGTAAACATTAAATAAAGTTGTGTTGTAGGTCTAATTAACGGAAATTACGGTAAGAATTGTGTTATTCAGTAAAAAATTGATCAAAAACTTAGATTACAAAATGATAATTGTGATAAGCCCGCCAAAATTTCTAGTGCTTAATATCAACGTCAATACATGTTAAACAAAAAAATGGAAGAATAGGTGAAATCCGATTCTGCTGAAATAATCAGGCCGTTCCACGTAAAGGGTGGCTGTATTGCGAATTACTACGCGACTGATTAGAAATTTCGAACTGTCATAGTAAAAAATTTTTGTATCGTAATTAGTGAGAGTTATAGTGATAAGGCACTATAAACATAGGTATTATCGTCAGCCATGTTTTGTCCAATGTCAACCACAAAACTAGAGATAATAGAACAGATGTGTTGAAGCCTAATATAAAGTTGGCAACAAGTTCCGACATCAGCGCACCAGGTTTTTGTTGAAAATTTTACTTTAACACCCTTTTTATGCTTAAAGTACCTTAAATTTATTTTAAACTAAAACCGCTAATAGTACTTACTCTGTTACTATACCGTTATAAGTACTTTTTCGCTTTTCGCACTACCAGCTAGTTTAGTTCCCATTTTCACCACAAAATACGATTGCACGTGTCTCTTTAAGTTGTCTATGGTCTGACACGTAAATTGATTGACATTGGAATAAAAATGGCTGATGATAATACCTATATCTATAGTGCCTTAATAGTGATAAAAAAAATTTCAGAATTTTCAAAATTTTCAAAATATTTAAATTTTTAAATTTATACACATTATCATATTAATGTACATAAAATTTAAGTAATAGGCAAAGTTTTTCTCAAGTTAAAAAATTTCAATATTAAATAGTTCAACTTGGATTAGTTGAAGTTATCACTTCTGTCGCGCTTCCTGAGACGCACACGTTTTTTTCATTTTTCCCCATTTTTTGATATCTAGGTACTCGTTTTTTAATTTACCCACTTTTTAATTTATTTTTACATTTTCGACAGTTTTTTACGATTTTTACTATTTTTTTTTCATTGTTAACAATTTTTAGGATATTTAATATTTTACGGTTTTACACGTTTTTTTAGGATTTTCAACTTTTTTTCACAATTGTAATCAATTATCACATTTTTTTATGATTACTGAGAGTTTTTCAGAATTGTGAAAAGTTTTTCAAGATTTTTAAAAAAACGGGCCAAATCGGTTCCTAAGAGTCGTGGAGCATTCTTTTTTTTTTAATTCGTGTAAAAATACCTTTACTTTGTAAATGTTAATGCGCCGGGATCATTTTAATTGCTTATAGGCTTAAAATCACGGTACTTTTGCAATACGTTTTTACATTACTTAAAATAAACTTTTAAGTCAATAAATTATTTATTTTGAAAATATAATCTTTCCTCTTTAATTTGATGCTTTTAAAATTCCTGTAGACTTAATAGTTAACGCATAATAACAGTATAAAAAAGCGGTATGGGATAAACAATTTCAATTTTGCAATAACTATTGAGTGAAATTTTTTTAAATTTTTATCACTAATTCAGTAGGCCATCGTCCATAATTCCCCGTAAAATTAAAGTTCTTTTTGCTTTCTAACCTCCCTACCAAACTGAAATGGTGACTTAAGGGGATCAAAATAAACGTTGATATAAATAATAATGATAAAATTATTTAAATTCTTCATAATGAATAGAACTGGTATGATTTTCCTCAATTAAAAATCGCTAATTAAAATCATAGGTGTACTTGATTAGATCAAAATTTTATCTGATCACTTACTAAGTTTGTCAGAAATTACGAATTAGGTAATTAATTTTATTAATTCGTATGCCATGGTCAATTACAGTAACCAAGAATACGTAGACATGATTATGATATATGGAGCTGCTGAAGGAAACGATAACCGTAAAAAACGTATCTATTTAGAACGATTTCCATATCAACAAACGCCTTCCAAAATACTTTTCTTAGGGTTATTCAACACACAAGAGAAACTGAGAATGTACAACCCAAACAAGGTCATGGTGGTGGTAGGCCACATCAAATTGAAGTTAATTTGGATATGGTAGACAATGATCCAACTACAACTACCCGACAAATTGCTCAACAAGCCGAAGTTTCACAATCTGTTGTTAGAAACACATTGCACAATAATGATTTATACCCATACTATTTCCAGGAAGTGCAGGAAGTATTCTCAAATATCAGAATTACCACACATGGACAGAATAGTACGAGGCTTGTTCAATTGAAACCCATCTTTGGTCAGGTTAGTCTTGGAAACAATTGTAATCATTCAAGTGACATTTTATAATGTTAGTTGTATTTGTAAACGTCACACTGATCAGTGCCTAGCATTTATATGTCAGAGCTATTTTAAGTATTGCGACTTTAAAATGGCGTTTGTTGTTAACAATCCGTCCAAATATAATCAGCGTGCGGTCATTAACATTTTTCTTTGACCATGAAGGACCCTTGCTCATAGAGTTTACAGAACCTAGAGTGCATATCAACGCAAACCTGTATAATGAAACTTTGAACAAGCTCCACCAAGCAATAAGACGAAAACGGCCAGGAAAGCTCTCACGCGGTGTCATTCTGCTGCACGACAATGCTCGGCCTCATGTTGCCGAAGTAGTAAAAGAAAATCTACAACGAAAGAAATGGAGGGTATTAGAGCATCCACCCTATAGTCCCGATTTATCGCCATGCGATTTTCACATATTTGGTCCACTGAAAAAAGCGTTAAAAGGTAATCGTTTTCAGTCGGACGAAGAAGTAAAAAATTCCGTGAAAGGATTCTTCAAGCAGCAGCCACAAGAATTCTTTAAACAGGGTATACATCGGTTGGTAAAACAATGGGATATGTGCCTTAATTGTAGTGGTAATTATTTGTAAATATATTTGCTAATAAATTTTTTTTTGCACCAAAGATGGGTTTCAATTGAACAAGCCTCGTATATTCTGTAACAAGGTTAAAATGAAAATTCGATACGAGTGGAAAATTCCGAACGCGAGCGTAGCGAGCGAGAGGAACCACGAGTAAATCAAATTTTCATTCTAATCGTGTAAAAGACTGTATTTTCTTCACGACCATGTAATAATTCTGTTTATTTAAATTGAAATTTGTAGCAAAACAATTAGAACGTCGCACTGACAAACTGAGTGACAGTTTTAAAATTCATGGTAATCTATGTTTTTTGTTGAGCATAATTACAGAATGTTATTCCATTACTAGTTATAGAATGGAAATACATGCAAAACACATAAGAAGCAATTGTTTCAGAATGAATATTATATCTCAAGAGTGAGAATGAACACTTTCTATTATTAAAAATGAAGTTGGAATTATTACATTCATTAATGGTCGTGAAGAAAATAAATTCAGCTTCGTTATAGTTTAAACCTGTGGACTGGAATTATCAAAAACTCCTTAATTGGGCCTGTTGATTTACCATCATGCCTTAACGGCGCTTGTTATTTACACATTTTGCAAGAAATTCTACAACTTCTGGAAGGATATCCCTTTGGATGTGCGTCGCAACATGTGGTTCATGCATAATGGCTCTGCTGTGCATTTTAGTCGTGGTGAACGGGACCATCTCAATACCGCTTTAAAGCAGAGATGAATTGGTCGGAGCTTTATCTGCTGGGTCCCACGTAGTCCCGATCTTAAGCCAATCGACTTTTTGTTATTGGGTTACAAGAAACAATTGGTGTATGTCAGAGAAGTTGATAATATCGACGAGTTACCGCTGTTAGGAATTTACGACAACAGGTTCCGCGGTTTTCACGAAACTGGATTCACATGCGTAATTGGGCTTTGAAATGTAGGGTCAGCAATTCGAGCAACTTTTGTAGGTATTGGAGATTTCTTTATTATAAATTTATTAAAACATTATTTTTAAAAACGGCTATTTTGATTCCCTCTAGTTACCATTTTAGTATGGTAGGGAGGACAGAAATCACCCTGTATTTTATTATTGTAGTTTGAGGTTACCCTTCTCGAAAGCGGTATTTAAAACGATTAAAGATTATGTTGAAGTTACCTTCAAATATCACTAATTATACCATATCCGACACAAAAAATTGTGAAACAAGATTAACTAGATACAAAAAACTATCAAAAAAATTAAATATTAGTTATTATATGCATATGATGAAAATAAAATTGGACGACACTGTCATATTGAGTGATAATTTTTTGATAAGATTGAAGTGTCATAAAAAATTCTTATGACGTTTCGTGTCTAAATTAAGACTATAAATATGCTAATGAGGAACAAACTTTATTGTGATGCAAGAGAACCTGACATTTAAACTTAATTTTTATTAATGTCGGAGAAACCTGGCCATTATCTACGCCTCCATGCTTTTTCTAACACCTGCCAAATCTGATCTGTGATATACTTAATCCCCGTACAATCAGGCCCTGCCTACAATTTGCATAAAATAATTATCAGCGACGGGTGTGTTTATTTCCATATTAAAAACTATAGATCAATTATTAGATGGATATAAATCCATCTGGGTAACTAAAAGCAATTTACACTTGCAAAATTGATAGTTACATTTTCTCAATGTCTCAAAAGAAACAGTTCGTTATCAATAAATATAAATATCTGCAATGGCATTCGGAATTATTTTCTGCACTAAATCAATGAACACCGCTATTTAAAAATCAGAAAAACCTGCTTGCTTGCAAGATTGATTAAAAAGAAATATACTGTCAAAAAAACTATTTATTTAGAAAAGACCACTTCAATAACTTTCTACCAATTTTAATTATTTTCTGATATATTTTTTTGACTTTGATATACAAGCAGTAAATGTATGTACAGGTTGGTTCAAAAGTTTTAAAAGCAAAAATGAAAAAATGTGTATTTTTTAATGATATTGGCTTTTTTATATAATACTCGTATAATCTCCCTCAGTTTGAACCCATTTATTCCAATTATTCTTCAGTAATGTTATACCATCTTTGTAGTGATTTTCCAGAAGCTCTGCAAAATATTGTTACATGGCTGCAATAGCTTCTTCATTCGACGAAAAACGCATTCCACGAAGGAACTGTTTCAAGTTTCTAAAGAAGTAATAGTCGGAGGGAACCAAATCTCGTGAATACGGTGGGTGTTCAAGCAATTCGCACTTTAATTCGTTCGATTTAGCCATCGTCATCAAAGTTGTTTGAACACGAGCATTGTCTTGATGAAAAATGATTGTTTTCTTCTGTAAACTGCCTTTTTTCACGATTTTTTTATCCAACTAGTGCAGAAGGTTGCAATAATATTTAGAATTAATGGTTTCATCTTTTTCAAGATAATCAATCAACAAAATCCCAAAACAGTGACGCCATAACCTTTTTTGTCGATCGTTCACCTATTTTGGAGCTAAAGAACCAACTTCAATCCACTGTAAACGTTCTTGTTTCAGATTAGGATCAAGTCTTAACCATAGGTATAAAACGACGCACAAAATCGGTTTTATTTTGCTTAAACGCTCCAAATTACGTTAAAAAATTTGTTTTTGATTCACTTTTTATTGAGTTCTTAACGAATGCGGTACTAAATTTCCGAACAGTTTTTTCATATATAATTTTTCGTGTCAAATATGGAGTACTCTTTCAGCTGATGGTATCAGCAATTTCAAACTTAATCAAACTTGGATCTTTACAAATAATATTATATACTTGCTCAATGTTGAAAATGAAGGAGCAGATTCCCTTAACAATTTTACCATTTCTCTATGTTGCACATAAACCTTCTAAAACAAAGATTTTTATCAGTGCACGATACTCGGTTTTTTTCTATTGTAACAAAATACACTGACACATCAACTTTAAATGGCTTGTAAACAAAGAATGAAATGACAAATCAAAATAGAAGTTTTTGTGCATTCAAATTGAAGATGAAATATAAAAATAGCGTATTGATTTTGATTTTTCTACTGGTTAATAGGTGTTGCTTTCAAAACTTTTCAACCAAGCCTTAGTATGTATAAATACAAGAAAACATTTCCAATATCACTTTTTCAAGCTTTCAAAACATCGGCAAACTTATTAAATATTGAAATATTTACGAAAATTGAGAGAAATAATAATTACAAAAAGGTATATACAAATTATCATATATCATAACATAATATCACTTAATGAGACATCTTATATTCTTATAGTATATGAATTTTATACAGGTAAATTGTAACATCATTGTAACATCTATAATAAATCTGGCAAAGACTGATTGGTATTCTTAATAAGTATTCCAATGGGTATAAAGAAATGCCACCTAGTTTTGTACCTACATTGCGTGGTTTACGAAATCAAAACTGTAACTCTAATGTCTAGTAAAGAATATTTATGCGGTCAAGAGTTTTTGCAATAATTCATTCTTGAATAATTGTGCGCATTACTTACATACATTTTAAGACCACTCTCAAATGGCACCTATGGTACTTACAATAATTTATTGTTGGTAACTCCAGTTACAGTCAACTTCTTAAGATTCCGAATAGACAAGCCAGCAAATTTTCCAAATACCAATTTCTAAAATCAATAAACGAGGGGTTTATTAATAGAAGGATAGGAATAATAAAAAATAATCATTTAGAAATTAACACTTTCACTGCGTTAGAAATATAATTGGATTCGCAATATGCGGAATTTTTATTTAATCTTAATCATATCAAAAGCTTCCTTATTTCTTACATAACGGTGCCTTGATCATAATCAGTCATTGATTGGTGAGTATTTCATGTATTTTTTGTAAGACGCACATGAGCGCTCTCCGCACATTTCGAAGTTTTATTGTTTATATGCGGTATACCCTGAGGGTCCTGGTTAATTTATATCATCTATTTTAACGAAAAAACACAAAAAAATTGCACAAAGCACAAATAAAACACAACTAATTAGCACAGAGTAGAAATAAATGTTAGGTTTGAAACTTTAGTATTTTGTAAACTACCTGTAAACTACATGCACACCTACGCCATCTAGGAGCGGTGTACTTATTTAAGAAACGAACAATGTAGAAATCTTTATTACATACTTAGAAATATGCGGCCAAAATTTTAAAACCTTGTGATGAGTGCGAGATATTGTATTAATTCATTTAAACCTATAAGACCCAGGACGCTCAAGCGCGCCCTCCGCATATAGCTTGACATAGCAAAGCCGCATATGTGCGCTTTCCGCATCGAAAGTGTTAATAAGCAGTATTTTATAAATTATACTTATATTATTTTAATACTGACAGTCATACGGTAATAAGCTTGGAGGGTAGATGTGAATTTTACACTTCTCCTACAACGTATCTATATGACTGTGAGCATTTGATATAGCCACAAATCCACCTCAATTCTGTGCGAGAAAATCAAATTTGCTTGCACTATAATAATCGTAAAGTTGTAAAATACTGAAATACCACAAAAATGTAAGATATGTTGTTATAGTCATAAAGTAGGTTATAGTAAGGTAGTACAATACAGGTATTCTCATGTTGTATCCAATGTCACTTAACTGACGAAATTTGATTCGTAAACATTTTGTTTAGAATTTGTGTTTGTACTTCTGTGAAAGAGTTTTAAAAGAGTTTTGATTTTAGTATTTTAGATTTATTGTTTCCCGTTGTTTTCTTGCGTAACTAAAATTCTATTATGTTTTATAAAAAAAATATTCTCAAAAGTTTGACCGTAATTCCTAAATGCCTACTGATTGTTATAAGCTATCTTTATATATAAAAATCTTCTGTGTGTGTTTGCGCGTGCGTGCGTGTGTGTGTGTGCCTGCGTGCGCGCGCGTGTGTGTGTCAATGAGTCAACTTCTTGTTATGAATGGATTGACACTTTCATTCTCAAAAGATGTAAACTACCACGAGTTATCCTCATCTTACGTGGAATGCACACCTCGCAAAGATAACTTCTAAAGCTACAAGGCATATGTGAACCTGCCCTTTTAAACCTAAAATAATCTATTTGTCAGACCCCTAATCACCTATGCTGCGCTGTTGGAACAAAACAACTCAGGAAAACGCAATAATAAAGTTGTAAAGGTACTAAGACACTCTTGTTTAGGGATCACTGGAGCAAAGTATGATCTTGGACCTAATTGTAGACCTTCCTTACTTGCAACTACATGTAGAAAGGATTGCTTTGGAAAGTGCCTATAAGTTAAAAAAGATTAAATCTCTGAAATCTGATCATCTTAAAGGACATCTTGGGAGACTAAGAGTCGAAGCCTACAGACATTATGTCTTCAAAAGGAGATTTCAAACTCACACTAAATGTTAGTATTAAAGATTGTTAGTTTATACAAAACGAAATAGTTCAACTTACAAAAGATGCCCTCAGTTATTATACTTGTGGCAGCACAGTTTCAAATCAAGAGACAAAAAGGCATTGCTATGGTGGTTTTGAATTCATGCAAGACTTCTTGATCGACCGCGTACCGTCACCAGATCAAGTATTTGAGGTTAATACACACTAGACATGAACGATCTTACTGATCTATCTACGACAGTTGAAGCGAGTAGTCCTCTTATTCTCGGGATATATTTAGCGATTCGTCTACGGCGCTCATTCGCTCAGCTTATTACAAGACAGTCTCAAATCACAAGCTCTGATGACACGAACGTCTTCAGAAGCACTCATCTACCGAGACTTGTGACATTATTTCCACAGATACCCACGAAGCCTGCTAAGTGTAAAAGGCATAATCAATCCTGGCCATCACTACAGCTACGCCCTGGAAGCTCATACCAGTATCAGCCAACGACGTTTCACCATTGGCCTACAGCATCGCCATTATCGCGAATTGATGCAACCTTCGGGATTATTTTGTACATTTTATAATTTAAAAGTAATTAGTTTATTAGAGTTCATTTTAATAAAAATCATTCAACAAATCATACTCAAACAGGTGATTTAACCTCCACAACGCTAGGTACTATCAAAAGACATCGGAAATACTATTACGATCTTCCAAGTAAAACTATTAGCAATAAACTTTTGTTGCCAAATGTGCATTAAAAGACGCCTTAATTCAACCAGTATTTAAGCAACTGACTAAATACAAAAAAGTAACTTTGCTGTGAGTACCAGAGCATAAATGGATTTTAGGAAACGAGATTGCTGGTAGTAGCGCAAAACAACTAGTACTATTTTTGTCGGACCTAGATCATTTTGGGGCATCTTGAAATGCCGCATTATGAATAAAGTTCGTATTAGGGAGCAGTGCAGTTTACTGAAAAAATACTCCTGACCAAAGACAAGCATAAACCTTCACTACGCAACTCTAAATTGTTTTTACAGCTACAGAAACTTAAAATGAGAGTAATCGCAGGATTTTTTACAGGATACTATCCTCTATAATATGGGAAAAGTGAGCAGTGAAACATGCATATTATGCAGACGAAATTGCCGATCTGTAACTGCAGAGTATTTTTTGCCAACGACAGGAATATCAGGGACAGGTTTTTTTAGAGCCTGATCAAGTTACAAATGTACATCGTAGGCGGATAATATACATTTTTAAAAATTTTGACCTTATGGACTCAAGCACAATAGATCTTTTATACACATTAAGTGTTAAAGAGAAATTTGTTGTGTAGAACACAACCAGATATTCTGAGATACTGGATACTTAATGCTTTAAGTATATTGCCAAGAGACATCAAAATTTTGGATAATAACACTCACGTTTTTAGTGTCATAAAATAGATCTAATATATTCCTGACTAGTCGTACTCGCAACGTCGTTCGTGTGGCGTGTGATAAAAAAATGTATAAAAATTTCTTACCGCACCCCATTTAAGGAATGGGAGAGAAAATTTTATACATCTGATGTTAAGTTGAAAGACGGCAAATACATCTGTGAAAAGCGCATTCGAATCGGATCCGTAGTTTTCATGTGATGCGCGCACAAACATACAGACAGACAGACAAAAAATCTAACCACATTTTTGGGTTCTATTTCGATGTACCCGTGACGTCGTTCGCGAGGCGTGTTGATTTTTGTATAAAAATTTCTTTCCTCACCCCGTTAAAGGGGTGGGGGGGGAAAGTTGTATACACCAAATGTTAAGTTGAAAGAAGACAAATACGTCTTTGAAAACCGCATTCGAATAGGATCAGTAGTTTTCATGTGATGCACGCACAAACATATACATTTCTACAGTTTTATTATATGTATAGATTATGTAATTTTGGTATTCTCTTAAAAAACAAAAAATAATAGGTTTTATTTTGAAAACCAAAGCTAGAATTACAAAAAAGGTCTTCATATATTCAATTGTTTATGATTTAAATTCTGACAAACGATAAAACGGCGTTGCATAGAGTACTAAAAGTACTTATTCATAATTAAACACATGTAATGTGCTATAAATATCACTACTAAAGATAAAATATTAATACTAACATTAATAACAATAGGCACTATTATTGAAACAATGTTTATGGCATTATGGTAGAAACTAGTTGTTTAATTTACTGAGTACCTAGTTAAAAAACTTCCTTGAAATATATAGTGGACAACACTTAAGTTACAATTCCATATTTATTACTTAGTTAAATTTATTTCTCGAATGGGATCAACATCAAATTCAACGAACATAATAAATAATTTGAATGTTTGTGAATATTACAGAGAGTCGACTGTTAAGTGCAATTATATTTTATAGAAACATTTAAAATATAACACAATTGGGTATCATGTAAGTTGTTCGAATAAAATTTTCAAATTAAATGGTTCGAAAAGTAAATTGTTCAAGAGTAAATTGTTCGACTGCTAAATTGTTCGCAAAGTTTCAAATATATTTATCCATTTTAAATATTATTTATTAAAAACTAAGATTATTATAGCAACTTCTCTGAAATAATTACATATGTCGACATTTTCGTTTTAGTTATTAATCAATTAATCAAATTATATAATCTATCTGCACAATCTCTGTACTTTTTGTGGCTTGGTTGCGGGTTAACCCCGCTCTTTAACTGTTCAATTCGAACCTCGTTCATGTCAATCAAGCTCTTTCTTCGCAGGGCCATGAAAACCTTCCATATTGGATGCTAAGAACAAACCTAAGAAAGAGAAAAACTAAGACAATTCTGTAATATAGAAATTGAATAATATTTATAAATTATAAGCACCTGTTGCTGAAAGCCATGATACCATCGTAGAATTTCTCATACTATGAGTAAAACGCGGAGATCGTCGTCGGTTTCTTTGTTCTGCTCGTCCAACCCAGATGTCCTCGAAATAATCTACCACTTCCTGTGCGTCAGCAGGGAGAACATCATCTTCGCACAACTTTTCGAAAACTCTTCAACTTTTTTTGGTGGAACGAGGAACAATGCGGGACGCATCTTCATTTTAAGAGCAAATTCTGCATCAGTTTTATATCTTCTTTAAACCGTATGACTGACTGAGTTTGCCAAAAAATGCATTGGCAAAAATGAAAAAGGGGAGTCACATCATTGATAGTTCGAAGTCGCCTACAATGACCCAGTGCTGCGATTTCGCCAATAATTCTTGCCACTTAAAAATACATTAACATTAAAATGAAATAACATGTTTATATATTCACTAGCGGCCGCCCGCGACTTCATCCGCGTGGACTTTAGTTTTTTGCCACCGAGTTTCATACAATTTTGCAACCCCTATTTTAAATCCTTAGAGATGGAATTTAAAAAAGTCATTTCTCAGTACACCACTACTTAGTAAAACAAATTTATTCTCGAATTTTCAAGACTCTACGCGTCTATCGACGTGTCAGCGTGCTACCGCCTCACCGCTCCACACACCCCGCACATTAAAGCGCGAGTGGTACCAGACTATTATTATTTTAAAACTGTAAAAACTTGCATGCTATATGCATGCAAAATCTCAGCCCGATCGGTTTGAAATTGACAAAGTTTCATACAAACTTTCATCCCCTATTTTATCCCTGAGGGGTGAAATTTATCAAAATCCTTTCTTAGGAGATGCCTAAGTCATAGTAGCTATATGCATGCAAAATCTCAGCCCGATCGGTTTAAAATTGACAAAGTTTCATACCAACTTTCATCCCCTATTTTATCCCCTTAGGGGTGGAATTTATTAATCTTTTCTTAAAGGATGCCTACGTCATGGTAGCTACATTCGTGCAAAATCTCCGCCTGATCGGTTTAAAATTGACAAAGTTTCATCCCCTATTTTATGCCCTTGGGGGTGGAATTAATCAATATCCTTTCTTAGCGGATGCCTACGTAATAACATCTACCTGCATGCCAAATTTCAGCCCTATCCGTCCAGCGGTTTGGGCTCTGCGTTGATAGATCACTATGTCAGTCAGTCAGTCAGTCAGTCAGTCACCTTTGAGTTTTATATATATAGATTACATTACAATAGATACTTCGAACAATTCACCTTTCGAAGAACATACCATTCGAAAAATTAGTCTTTCGAATAATCGTATTTTCGAACAACTTACCTATCGAACAACTTATCTTTCGAACAATTTACATGGAATCCACAATTGTTACAAAAGATATTTTTACCAAAATTGTGTATCAGATTCAAACACATTCAAATTTAATATTAATTTATTTTAACATGAATAATACAGCATATTCGTTGCCTAAAAAATATCAAGCAATAAATTGCAAATTCAAATATTTCTCAGAACATTTTCTGTCATAACTCATTTTGACAATAATATCAAGGAAGTGTAACATCAATTTCTGCAACTGAAGAAATAGCTTTTTCATAGTTTTTTTCCTTAAGCGAGAATATTGCATATTGATATTGATAGTTATGTATAATTTAATAAAGAAATCTAAAAAACTTTAAATGTGCTAAAAATCAAAATAAATAATTTGTAATATACTTTTTTTGTTTTATAGACCATGGAATTCAATTAAAACAACAAAATACACTAGGTATGTAATATTATCATTCTTAAAAAATTTGACAATGTTTTTTTAAAGATTCAATAAAACACTATGAATTTATAGCGAAGCGTATTAATGAAGTTCCATGTTCTATAGAAAATATGCTAAGTATTGCTAGAAACCAACAAAAAAATAACTGAAAATAGAAACACTCTAATTTATTCCTGGAGACAAATAATCTTCTTCTTCTTCTGGACGCTCATAATAATTTGAATAATCATCCGGTACTGAATCATAATATTCCTCATAATGGGGATCTTTGTTCATAAGCGATTTAAGCATTGTTTCATTTGAAGATGGAGACATAGATGTATACATGGTAATTGGAGTAATACTAGTAGTAACAGCAATATCATCCTTAGGAGGAAGAATTTGTCTTTTCGCTGGAACCTCTACTACTTTGTAATGCTCTAAAGAAGAAAAATTAACAAATACAGACTAAAGAATTTTGTACCACATCAAATTTTTTATACCTAAGTAATATTTTGACAATAACAGGAAATTAAATTTATACTACTTACTTTGAAAACAATGATAATGGATCAGAGGTACAACCAGGACTAGCAATAATACAAAGGTAATAAGTAAATGTACCATCAAAATCCAAAACAATACTCTCTCCCTGGCAACAGCAGCAGCGTTTGGATCAGCAACCACCGGAACGTTTTTAGGACCATCTGAATTAGAAATGCTTTCCTCAACAGGTCCCGCTTTCAGATAATTGATCCCACTCTTTATACTGTCGTCATCCTCATCATCATCATCAGAATCATCATAATTATTAATATCTTCCTCTTCATATTTTTTAATTTCATCGAAAGCAATACGTCTTTTTGCCATTTTTTTGTTTGACATATGCATAAATAACAAAAGTCAATCAACTCCCTAACAACTACTATCTTGTTTTTTGTTTCTTTGATGGACGTTTCTTTTATCTTTCCCTAAATACTAAAAGCTTTATCCTCATTATCAACTTTGTAATATCTGTTTTAAAACTTTCTTATATATAAAGTAAGTAATCAGTCTTATTACAATTTAGGGCAAAGTTAAAAATGTTCAGTCCGTTTAAAATGATTCGTCTGATTGCTCAAAGGATACTTTTTCGGGTGTGTTACTTTAACGGGCCTGCATATTTCAACGTTTCTCATCGCCTTATTGAAGCACATCAACATCGGCATGCAAAATCTTTTAAATAAGTGAGATGTTATCGATGTCTTATCTTATAATTAATTTTAGTACTGACGAGAATTTTCGTCGAAGGTTGTTTTGTTTTTTTTGCATACGTACGTTATGTTCATATCATGATAAATGTTCCTTAACGTATTTAAATAAATAATCAGTGGTCTCGAAGCTACAGGCATTTACCGTCAAAAAATATATTTAATCACTGTGTTCTGAACGAACATTGAATAACTATATACACTTTTAAAGGTTTGAAAGTACTTACTTCCTAAATTTTTATCGACGTAGAACAGTTTTGTTTAAGAACGGTTTTTTAAAATTCTGTTATCAAACATACGTTTCTAACATTCAATAGTAATAAATTTTTACCTTTGAAACGGCGTGGTTCCCATACAAATGCAAAACAATATTTCGTCCACTTGTTCTTTCTGTTTTGTTTAGTTACTAGTTACCACTAAAAAAGTCTCGTTAAGAGCTAAAGAAATAGAAAGAATCTCAAAGAATCGCATACAAAAGATTTATCCAGTTTAATACAGAAGCTTCAATAAACAAATCTAAAATAGAACCAAGCAAGAAATAATAAAATATCCAATTTAAACGTAGTGCAGAATTATGCAAAACTAGATATATAATTTTCTAAATTCATATTCTAAAATAGATCAAGAGGATTTTGTAGTTTGCTGGTATTCTAGAGAATGATAAACACAAGAATGGTAAATAAAACAATTTTATATATGATAGTAGAAGATTGACAACATTAAAAAATCTTTGAATAGTTCATACGTCCTAAATTGGAGCTAATTAAATTCAGTGTCGGCGCGTAATGGTATGTCTTGGGCATAAGTGAAGTCATCTATCCCTCTATTTGATAAATTCTTTAAAAATCAATTCATTAATACCTGGAATCTTGAATTATTTGTTTCTCAATAGATAACATTGCTAGAGCAGTTAGTCTATTCTATGTATGAGCAGTTGGGGGTAACAGATACACTTGCGACCTATAAGATCTATTGTGTCCCCCTTTTCTTGCTATATTTCTGATGATTTCTCAGACTTATAGCAGCTCTTCTAGTTCTATCTTCCTTAGAAAGTTTAGGATATCATTGGGTTTCAAGTTAGGTAGTTCTTCCTTTTCTATTTCGTGTGACCCTAGGTATTTGACCCTAGAATTACTTAATGCGATGCATTCTGAGAGTATGTGTATTGAGGTTTTATCCTCGATCTCACAGAATTTGCAGTTTGCTTCATCTACCAATCCTAGTTTTTTCATGTGTTCTCTTAATCGGCAGTGACCAGTTAGTATTTTTGTTATAATTCGAAGGTTCTTCTTACTAAGGTTAAGACAGCTGTGGCAGCTTTTCTGGATTTTTCGCTATCCATTTTTTTCCTAAGTTTTACTAAGAATGTAGTACTGCTGATTCCACAGGATGGTTCTGGTTCCAGGTATGGGGTTTTAGCTCCTTTTTTTTTCAGCTTGTCTGCTGTTTTGTTTTCTTCTATTCCTATGTGTTCTGGAACTCATAGAAGGGTAACAGTGTTATTCTGTCCTAGTTCGTTTAATTTGCCTAGGCATTCCCAGACCACCTTTGAACTTATTGTATCTGAGTTCAGAGCTTTGATGGCTGCCTGACTATCTGACATGATCACAATCTTCTGTCTACGATAGTCCTTCCAATGTTAAATTCTATACATCTGTCAAAGGCACGAATTTCCGCTTGAAAGATGCTTGAGTACGCACCCATGCTTTCTGAGTATTTGGTTCTAGGTCCAAAACCCCTGCTCCTGTTACTTTATCTGTCTTTATCGTTTTGGCTTAGCCCCAATATGGTGTTCTCGTCCCATTCAAATAGTCTATTCTAACAACTTGTACTTCTAAGGAAAGTTTTAATCTGTTTTAATGTAGAGAAGCAACGTATGGCTTCGGTGGTATAGTTTAACTAGACCTACTTGGATAGAAATTATTTTACGATTTTATTAGGGGAAACTCAAAAGAACGTCATTATATGAACGAACCTAGTAAAATTTCTATTTAATTTTGCATTTAACTACCCGACTAACACCTGTATTGTTTTAAACACCACCCGTGGAAACTGTAACAGCGCGTTGACCACGCCTATCCAAGTAGGTCTAGTTAAACTATAGTAACAATTACTTGTAGCAATGGAAATATCTGAGAAATCTGTTTATAAAATATTTTCAATTAAAAATTTTAAGCAAATGGACTGCTCCGGATACTTCTTTAATATCTGACCGTTTGTATGTTATTTCCAATTCTTTCTTTTTTTTTATTTAAAAAAGGAAATTTGCGAATTGCTGAGTCAGTTTGTTCATAAATGTTACAAAAGTTTATTATACACACATGCGGTTGTTCATTGTGACTGTTTTTAATTTAGACCACATTAGAAACATATTTATTAACTGGTATAAAATACTTTAGTACTTATTTGCTAGTAAAGAAGCAAAAATAGAAGTGGAAAGTATATAATAGTTAAATTTATTGGTATTTAAATCTCCACCGCTGTTAAATAAAAATGAAATATGTGGCAACACTTTGCCTATTTTCTATTGTGTTAAAACGATTGAGTTTTATTGTATTTATAATTACGGTTAATGTGTATAGAGATTAGGTGTGGCCATATTCATAATCAACTGAGGAGTTAGGTATATATGACATTCAATTTTTATAAATAAGTAAATTATTATCACGTTATTAGAGTTTATAGAAGTTTATCGAATATCATTTTCACTTTTCTCTCTCATTTATTTTATTAATACTAATCCCAACCACTTTTCATTTTGTAAATTAGATCTTATATTTTTTCAAGGTTACTATTTTGATAACCAATTTTGTGTTTTCGTCAAGATTATCATACAATTTTCGAAATTAAATCATGTTCTAATTATAGTATACAGTAAATTAAATGTTTTTTCAAGACAAAAAAGACCCAACAAACAACAAAAATTTTCAAATTTTCCATTTTCGAATAGTTCTATCCGCCTAAATATTATCTATTATTTTTAAGTGAAACGTTTTAAGATAAAAAAGGATCTATACCATTTAAGTAAAAAATCACCCATTTAACCAATGATAAGTATAGAAAGTCATCAACTTTGTTAGGGTAAGGACGAATGATTCGTCATACGATTAATCTGCTATTTGTTAATCATGCGAAAGTAAGCCGAATGGTAAACAGATTTAAGGAAACTGGATCACACACAGAAAATTTAGAGAAGATATAAAGAAAGTTGATTGTGCAAGAGATGAGCATTTTCTACGATAAAAGGTTTTAAGAAACTTATTAGTACAGAGCATAATTCAGTAAAAGCTCTTTATTCGCGGGTTATATTATGTTCCGTAAATATGCCACGAATACAGAAACCGTAAATATGGAATGTATTATATCTATACGTCCTACAGGTGTTAAACTTTGCAAAATAGTTATTTTTATCATTTTAAGGTCAATTGTGAACGGATTTTACGAAATTCCACCCACAAGGGGGGTTGCGGGGGAGTGAAAAATAATCTATGCATATAATAAAACTGTATAAATGAAAATTCTGTACATTAAAGATATTTAAAAAAATAAATAGCGGGGGTGTTACTACATCGATATAGAACCCAAAAATGTGATTAGATTTTTTTGTCTGTCTGTATGTATGTTTGTGCGCGCATCACATTAAAACTACTGATCCGATTCAAATGCGGTTTTCACAGATGTATTTGTCTTCTTGCAACTTAACATCTGGTGTATAAAAAATTCTCCCCCCACCCCTTTAACGAAGTCGGGGGGGAAATTTTTATATAACAATCAACACGCCACACAAATGACGTCGCGGGTACAGCTAGTATTACTATAAATAAATAGTGAATAAAATTTTTAAACTTAAAGATATACAGGGTCAGGCAATTGAACTGTTACCAAATTCACTCCGGTATATTTATAAACTGATAATGATGGATACGGAAAAACTTGTTCTAACGACAGGTTTTTTGTTTACCAGTCATCAGAAGCATTTCCGTCTAAGAGAGAGAGAGAGAGAAATATTCGAAATAGAAAACTATGTAGTTGCAAAAAAGCAACCAGCTATTTTTCATAAACTAAGACATCTCTAAGTGACTCGTACCATTATTCGTAACAATGTTACTGATTACGCTGTCAAATGCTGTGGTAGCGGATGAGAAAAAACGGTAACTTCACTTGATATAGTTGCGAAAGTGAAGAAGTGACTTGAGAGAAATCCACGTCCCAATAGTAATTAAATGGCAATAGAAGTGAAAAAATTGCAGCGAACCAAGCGACAAATACTAGAAAATGAAGTTTCTTGTCAAGCTATACATGTTCCAAACAGCAAATGATCTTATGCCACAGTAAAAAATCTTCTGTTTCACAGAGCAAAAAATTATTACGCTTGACCGAAAATGGCGAATTACCGAACAGTATTCTTTGGTTAGAAAAATGTCCCCATTAAGCAGTTCATGAACTCTCAAAAGGATCGTAGATGGGCGCTCTCCAATCGAGCCTGGTATTAAAGTAAACGGAAGCTGCTTTAGCCTCTTGAGCACTTTATTGCTTTTCAAAATATGTCCCACCAACATCGATACACTTTTGCATACGTTCAAATCAATTGGTAAAACAGTTATTCCAGTATTTATTTGACACCTGCAAAATTCCTGTTTTAAAGACATCGATGACTTCTTCTGGTGACTGAAATCGCTGATCACGCATTAAATTCTTGATCTTTGGGAATTTAAAGAAGTCTTTGGGACTTAGATCGGGACTATCCGGTGGATAATCTAACAGTTCAATGTTTTGAAGCTCCAAAAACTCAATTGTCTTTTTGGCAGTGTAAGCACTTGCATTGTCCTGATGTAGGAGGATTCGCCGTTGTGTGTTGCTTTATCGGAGTGCCGCGATAAATTCTGGTAAACAAACGTTTATATATTAATCGGAAGTAACCGTTTTTCGATCTTCTAAAGCAATTGTTGCCACATGACCAGATTTTGATAAAAAAGATCCGACCATTTTCTTTGACACACTTCGAAAACGGATCACTTTTGTTGGTTTTTTCTCATCGTGAAACACCCATACAGCAGATTGGCGTTTTTCGGTTCGTAGAAGTAAATCCAAAAGTCATCGCCACTAAAAATACTATAAACGTTTTTTGAGCTTCCTTTATTGAACCGTTCCAATGTTTTTTGACACCAATTGACGCGAACCGCTTTTTGCTCTTCTGTGCGGAATTCAACGAGAAACCAACTTCGTAAAATCCAGTTCTTTATATAAGATCTTTTGAATCAAGGTATTTGAAATGCCCAAAGATCGTCCGTAATTAGCTGATGAACAGCATCTTTTTTGCCGTGTGACTGCTGTTTTGTGGACCTAGGCTGAATTTATCGCTAAGACTGGAGTAACCACGTTGAAATTTGCAATACCAGCGGAAATAGTTGACTGGTATGGTGCTTTATTCTCAAATATAGAAACCGTTTTAGTGAGACATTGCTATTGGGATAATCCTGATCTGATCCATTTTAGACAGCAAAGTGCAGTACGGATAGGCTTAAGATACCGATCGTACATGAATATACCAAAATATCAAGTTCTATTAGTATGCCACTTGTTTATTGGTTGATAGAAGGTCATAATCAGAGCAAAAGATGTCCATATCGAGCTAAAGTGAGTGGATTCTAAAATTTTTATTACTTTCACATATTTTTATCATTGAATCAATATAGTACATTACGTAACAAGTGCGAAAAGCAGGTGATCCCATCACGAGTGCGTTTGTCGCGTGAGCCGAAGGCGAACGCGATAAAAAGCACGAGTGATGGGATTACCTGCGCACCGCACGAGTTGCTTATTCCATTTTTCATCACTCAGCGAGGAAAGCCCTTGAATTTGTCTAAAATAAAAGGAAAGAAGATAATAAAAGTAGTATTAGGTCTGATGCGCCTGCACCGCGAAGGCCATGGTCCTGCATGGTCGAAAGCAGTGCTTTCCGCACGGAGTGATGAAAAGTTTTATATTTCGTAACGTTGACGAAAGTATTGCTTTCCGCACGGTCCTGCATGGTCGAAAGCAGTGCTTTCCGCACGGAGTGATGAAAAAAAATATTTCACACTGTGCAATTTTGTTCGGTTATATATGTAACGATTAAATTGCGTTACCCTGTATATCTATAGAGCAGTTTGAACGTTTTATTTAAATTGGGGGTTTACTTATATAACATATTTTACATTAAATTTTAGTACACATTAAAAATATATAAATTATAAATAGATATATCCCCTAAGTACATATTTAGTTTACAAAATTTGCTAGTCATTCCTTTCAATAACGAAGGAAATAATTGAACTGTGTTCGCATTCACTGTTCTTACTGATATATAAATTGTTGATCATTAAAATCTACACAAAGTTATTTTTACATTTGTTATATTTCCATACTCAAGTTGTGATAATTGACAAGATATATTTTTATATTAATATTAATTAACATAAATATTGTACATTATGATCAATCGCACCCTGTTAGTTTATCATTTTATGTACAAATAAACGCAATATTATATAGATGGAAATGCGAAATCTTGATAATTAATGAAATTACTTATCTACCATTTTGAAATGGTCAGTTGAATGTAATAATTATAATTATATCAGTTCACACAGTTGGTTAAACAGCTGTGAAAAATTATATTAAGTTACTCTAACCAATTTAATAATTAAAATCGTAAAATACCTTCTACATGTCTATAAAATAGGTTTTTAAATCTCTCTATTTATAAAATTTCTAATTTGCGTGTATTTTAAATAACAATTGTTATTAATGTATTGATTCTGAATAAGAAATAGAATATTTGAATATTCTGTGTTCTTTATATCTTCTTACGTATTTTATTAAAGCTAATATTTGGACAGATTTGTCAGGGGATGTCTTTTAAATCTAATAGGGATGTGGAGTATTTTTGGGAAAGTGTTTAAAACCATGCATAAGTACCAAATATAGCCTAAACTACTTGTTATTATTTTTTTACTACAACTAATAGCTTTAAAATAAGTTATTTAAAATTCCATTTCAAATTTCGCGCCAAAACGAGGATATCTGTGAAACGCCCGCTGTGACGTCACTTGCTCCTAAACATTGTCGAAGTTGTATGTAATAGAAAGTTATTTCGTAGTTTTGTGTTAATAAGATGGATTCTACATTTTATAAACATAAAGTTTAAAGTAAAAACAGTAATAATATTATCCAAATATCAACAAACACCATATTACTTGACAGCAAAAATTCTTGTTTAGAAACAAGTGACGTCACACATTTTGTTTGGTGTTCATTGTCACGTGACTTGAGAGTGGAATATTTAATTACATTTTATTAAATAAAAAATTAATCCCCTGTTTATTGAAGAAAATATTGTGTTTTTTATTATTTTTATTATAGAAACTAACTTTTCGTGGTAAAATTTTATACTTATTTGAGTACAGTCCACATCCCTATTGCCAAAATATGTTTTAATTTTACTTTTCTTAGCATAAAAAAATTCTAGATGACTTCATTTAAATCTAAGGAGATAAAAATGCTGACTAACTATTAGGTGCATACGTGATAAAACGATTAAGGCACTGTCGGCACTAGATTGAGATATCTGGTTCATATCGACATTTCTTCAATTCATGTATTGAAATAGACGACAAAATCACATGGTATACAGTATACAATTCTCGAAGTTAAAACATCGGCTAAAGAGTCTTTGAAGTCACCCCCTACCTGGGAGCAGCGGGCGGTCTACAAATCCGATGTAAATGTGAATATACTGAATAGATACATTTTTGATACATAAAACAATACTATAATAGTATACCTACAATTGTTTATTTTATACCCTAAAAAATACGAAATAAATTTCGAGTCGTATGTGGTAGGTATAAATTAAAAGGCCGTACGCTCAGATATATGAAGTTATATATTTTTGTTGTTGACAGTTCGATAGAAATTAAAATTTTATAAGGTGAAGTATGTGGATTCCTCAGATTATTGTCAAAAAGGATTAGAGCAACTTGTCTAGCCCTGCCCTCTTAATGAGACTTAATAGCCTTAACAATGGCCTCTCCACGTAACTTGGAGCAGCCGGTTTCTGATGTCCCAATACCAGATACCGCGTCCTAGCAAGACCCTCACATTGGCATAGGACATGAAATGTGGTTTCCTCTTCCTCTTGGCAGTATTGACAGATGTCTTCATCTGCCAAGTTCAGCTGACTCAGGTCAATCATTCTTACATCGTTTCGCCTTTGTGATAACAGCTCTGTAGTAAATTTCGCGTCTTTTTATGAAGACTTTGTCCAGTGATTTTTCTCGCCACTCCTGGAACTTCTCTAGCCCCCATTTCTTAATAGCTATCTTTCTGAACGCGTAAGCAACCCCGCTGAATAGTTCCGGGCTAATCATTGGGATATTAGCTCCCGCTCAGCCCTCTCATTGATCCGAAACCCTGAGTGTCCTGATACCCATGTCAGTGTCAGAGAATTCCGACTTGTGGCATGTGTTAGTGCCCTAACGCAGTTCTCCACCAGCTGTGCCGCCGAAACTATCACCTTAAGAGCTGCTGTCTACGGTTTTACCCGTTATACCCTGACTGATTTGATCCGCCTTAACCCTATCATATAGCTCTGCTTGCTCTTTTTCTCTCAATAAGGTTATGGGAGCCTGCCTTTGCAGCAGCCTGTGAGCAATTGTCATAGCATCGACCTGTATATAGATATGCAATGGTGATAAGGTTAGTAGAACCTGTAATGCGTTCGTTGGGGCGGTTACCATGGCTCCTGTAACATTCAGGCTTGATGCCTTTGATTGCTTCCCAGTTTCCTGATCGCCTCAGACTATTGAGTTCTACTCCACCAAATCACCGAACCATAGGTTAACATTGGTCTAATGACCTGTGTGTACAACCAGAGATTTATAATAATCGTAGTTTCTCATTAAGGAGAAATTAATTAGGTATTCTAGACGGCTTGAGTTGAATTAAGGGCTGATCAGAAACGCCGACTAACCGGTAACTCCACCGACAATCTCTTAAGGCGCTATCGGCTATAGATAAACATCGCGGGTTCGGTTCCTTTATTTTTTTCAATTTTATGTCATAATTAAATTACTATATAGTAAGTTTTATGTAGGTAAGTCACAAAGTTAAGGGAAATGACATTACAATTTTGGTAGGCAAAAAAATTCAACAAAAATTAAATTGAATGTAGATATCTACATTAAACTCAAGGACATGATAATATTTCAGTATTAAATTGAATGTAACAGTTAACAGAAGGAGAGTACATATATCCAATTACGCCTTGAGTATATATCTATATTTTCTTTATCTATATATAAAAAAGCATAAGTTGGTAAACGCAAAAATAAATATAAAAATTTTGTTTCCGATTTGTTTGTCGAAAGCTCAGAAAAGTAAAAGTCATTATATTTCCTGTATTTAATTGCCATTTCTTGAATAATGTGAGATATATGTATGATATACAAAAACAAAAATAAAAAAAGAGTGTGCGCGTAACCTTTACGCGCGATTGAAGTAAAACTTTTTGACGTACGTATCGGAAAATAAATATTTAATTACAATTCAATCATATTTATTGTCTATATACTTTACAAAAAATGAGATGTTATATTTATATTATTCATTAGAAATAGGAATTTGAAAGTTATTATTTTTTATATATGAAATAATAGGTTTATGATAACTAAAATGTGAAACATAGATTTTACTCTCTAAATACCAATAATGTATTTGAAACCGTTTGAAAATTTTGAAAATTTTATAAATAAATTTTGAAAATTTAAGCTCCTCCCATAGCTGAAATCACACCGTTACTTCCATCAGAATCTTCCGTTAGAATCTAACGTTAGAGTCGCGCCTAAAGAAGTTTTGCTTCAATAATAGGTAAACAATATTAAAAATATACACACATTACGTTTAGAATGTGTGATTTTGTAGCTGTATCTACCTTATTGTAATACAACACAACATAAGAGCCTTCGATAGTTAGTTAACCATTTCATTTTGTAGCATTTTATAGCATATTCCATAAAATTTAAAATCCTGAGTTGAATTTGTTTTCTTCAGTTCTACGAAGGATCTGTTATTGCTGGTAAAAGATCAGCCATCCTGACTAGTGGTTTTATGGCCTTTATGGCTACCTAACGAAACCTAAAATAAGTATAAGCAAGTGTTAAAACATTTCGAATATTATTATTTTATGAACAAAAACGTGTAACATGCTTCTTAACTTAACGTAAAGCTTCCCTATAAACAATTATTTACTATCATAATATGTATGTATGTATATAAACTTACTTAATTAAATCATAATGAATGTCGCTGTCTCGTCTTTTTTTCATTTTCATTTTTCTTCAAATCTTTCTGGCGCTGATAATATGCCCTTTGACGTTCACAATTTATTTTTCTTTTTAGCTCTTTAAGTCTATAAAACGAAAATAGCTAGGTATAAATAATAGGTATAAATAATTAGGTATAAATAGTGTAATTACACACCAAAAATAAAATGTATGCATATAGAGTAGGTACTCACTCATTTTCATTCAATATTTTTTCATCACTTTCTTCATTAATAAATCCACTTTGTTTATTCATATTTAAAACAAACACTTTATACACAAATTTAAACTATTTACCACCAATGTATTTTGGTTGACAATCTGTCAATTCGTACAATTACAGATTTAATTTTATTTAATATACTTAGTAGGCGGAATCGTGTTAGGTATTTTGTATCAGGTTTTGTTTCCGGTACGCGGTACATTAGAATGACGTCACGTCCGTTAGAATTACTGAGTTACCCCTAGTCGCGGCTAAAGAAGTTTTACTTCAAAAATAAAACAAGGCGAATAATATCAATTATGTGTTTGTTAATAATTCAGCTTTATTTATGTTATTAAAATTATTCTACATATCAGTAAATACGCACATTTTGATTACCTACAATAATAAATTTTCAAGGTAGAATTTTAATAGTTCCACTAAATTTCAGTCGACAAGAAAATATCTTATATAAAAATAAATTAAGTTTATATACATACTTATTTAGTAAAAATATGATGTAGACACTGTAGCCAAATTTCATAAAAAAAATATTAATTTTTAATGTGGATATAAACAGTTAAAATACCGAAATGTTATAATATTATGACAGGTCATTTCAATTAAGCATAAAAAAGCAAAATGTGAGAGACAAATCGATGCCATTAATTAGATTAAGTTACGAAAGGAAAGTTTTTGAAACTTTTTGATGTATTTCCATAAATCACTGGTTATTATAAAATACATTTCTGTCTCATTTATATCCACTTTAATGAGTAATCTGGCTTAAATAATGCAACCAAGAATGTTTTGGAGAAAGTTAATCTGCTGATAAAAACAGCACAATGATTTAACTTTGCAATTATTTGAGTACATAAACACACAATAAAAGATTATTGCTGATAATGACATTTGAATTAAAAGCTCACAGAGAAAATACATATCTGTTGACATTTTTTATAAATGAGTCTGATTTATCAAATTTTAAACATAAATATGAGCTGAAATGTCATTTTTAAAGATAACTTTCTTGTTAAAATATGCAAGTGATTTCTGAAGTTATACTTCTATTCATGCACTCGGTGGAAAAGATTTGTGTACAGTTAAATGGGAAAAATCATTACATATGTAATGGTGTTAGTAAGAGAGAGACAGATACACTTATAAGGTATATTGGTCGGTAAAAACAAAGATGAAATATTTATCACATGTTATTAGTCATAACTATAAGTCGTTTGAATACCGTTTCAACATTCAGTAGATTGAAAAGGGATAGATATACAAAAAACAGTCTGAACTAATGTATGAATATCATAGTGACGGACCACATGATTATTTGACAGATTATTTTATAATTCTGTCACGTAAGTTAACATATTAAGTTTAGTATTTTATATTAATAATATTAATAATAATATTCAGTAATGGGTATTGTATTGTAGTCTAAAATACCGTCACATGGTTGCAGTATATCCCGCACTATGCTTTTGAGGTTGTTGGCTACATAAACAGAGTTTTTACGAATAGTAATAAAGCACCAAAACCTTCGAATTTTGTAACGTAAGATGGATCGGAATGCATTTTTTTGCATTGGGTTCGTTAAAGTATCAGGAAATTTGTCGCTATATTTTATAATGTAAAAATGGAAATTGCATTTCTGCATTCAAAAAGTACCTACATTCTGAACAGACAATAGAGAGAAAACTTACAACTCGGTAAGTATTGCTGAAAATGGGTTCAATTTATATACACGGGGTTTTTGGAGTCGCTGAACACGAATATCACGATTCCGAAAGTCTCCGCGGCACTTGGTGTCTAGGGTATTTACCTCTTCTCCTAGGTTATCAGTGCACACTTGGTACTCGGTGGTTTTTTGAGTCGCTAAATACGATTATAATAATGGCGATGGTGTTCGAAACACCTGGTGCTTAAGACGGACCTCGTCTCCAGGAATTTTATGCAAATTCGATACAAAAAGAGTGTGAACACGGTACTAGGAGGTTTTTAGGGTCGCTTACCAGCATACAAATTTATGAATCCATGCGCGTGCATAGAAGTATAACTTCTGTTGGCTGTCCCACTGACTGTCACACTAGTTTTTTTGTCTAGTATAACTTAAAATTGGTGAATTTAGCTAACATTTAAATACGTTATTTTTGAATTTGTGAATTGATAACGAATGTACTAAAAGTTTTGGCAAAAAGTATTTATTGAATTATCAAGAATTACAACTTAATACTTAACTAAACCATACTATCAAGTTATCTGTAGTGTCTTCTGCTTTACCGGACACAAATTCAGATCAATTTATCTCAGTTTTCCTAAATTCACCGTGTTAATTGTTCTTCATACTGGGCTTCCCAGCATCCATGATTAATGTTCCTAGACCAAAATTCTGCCTTGGGTTATAAGGATTATAATTGTTGAGCAATTACCTGATGCATACATAAGTATGACTATGTAAAGCTTTACTCCTTATATACTCTTCTCACAAAAGGTCGAAATACACATCTGTTAGAAACTGCGCACCCGACAAGGAATATATCTGCAAATTAATTTTATGTTTGTCAGGACATTCTTCTAAGTTGTCCGTATAAAATCCATCTTATTTCTTCATTTCAGAATTACTCAAAGTGAAATACTTTCCGTCATCTAAACTAATAATTTTTTCATTGGCAAGCTGTACCCGCCTCAGTTGAGGATAGCATTTTGGTATACGAAGGAGTTGCGCTAAGGAGTAATTAGGGTACTTAAGAGTCTTTTCATTTTAAGACCATTCATCAATTTCCATGATTTTGTAGTTTTAGACGACCTGTACTGACGAGCCAATCTTCTTGTTGACACTCCAATCTTTTTTTCCGAGGCCGTTTGATGTTACAACTACCCGGAACCGTCATTGAATGACATGCATCAGGCAGGTGCCGGCTCGAGTGGCAAAAATGTTTTATACACACCCTTGCGTGTAGTGTGGGATTTCCAGTCCCCCCTACGAGTCTGGGCTACCCACAAAAAACCACTCATCTTGTTCATCTTCTTTGTTCTTGTTAGATGTCCTCGTCTCTCTCCTGTCTTAGTCTTTCGTCTTGTTCTTTTTTTTGTCATGATCTTTTTTATTAGTCTGCTTACGGTGTCCCATGTTGTTTTAGATCATATCATTTTGTCCACTAGGTTGTCTTTGTTTATGGGGCCTATCGGTGCTTGGGTCTCTGCCCTGTCCCTTTGCCCTCTCTGGCATTCGAATATTGTATGTTCAGCTGTGTCCGTTTCCTTGCAATCCGCAATAGATACAGTAGGCATCCCGAGTTTTCCCTATCCTGTTTGTGTAGTATTTGAATGATCCATGTCCTGTCAGAATTTGTGTCATAAAGTAGTTTGTCCCCCTATGTCTACATTTTGCCCAAGTTGTGGCATCCTTGATAAGTGTTCTCGTCCACTCGCCTTTTGTTTCGCTTCTCCACCTTCTCTGCCAGGAAGCAAGAGTTCTTCTCTTGGTGTCCTGTCGATTAGGCGGAGTCGCGCCTACTTCGAAGAGGAATCTCCTCTCCCATCTTGGACTAAGCTGCGTCAATTTGGAACCCTTACTTTGCAAAAGACACTCATGCTCTTAAAAAAGTTCAAAGCCGAATCTTCAGACTTTCTTCAGCAATTCTTAATCTCCACTATGAAGAACGTTTCCAAACTTGGGATCTAATCGAGACATACAAAATTCTACATGGTCATTATTCGCTTGACCTTAGTTTATTTGTGCTCAGAGACCATGGTCCGAATCGTGGTCATTAATGTAAACTAGTGCGCGAAAAGTTTAAAAAGCTGTGTCGGCAACACTTTCTTACAAACAGAATCTTTAGAGATTGGA
Source organism: Altica lythri (assembly GCA_964028335.1). Lineage (NCBI taxonomy): Eukaryota > Metazoa > Arthropoda > Insecta > Coleoptera > Chrysomelidae > Altica > Altica lythri. The sequence goes on from OZ034800.1 coordinate 69,789,776, forward strand.
ACGCGCTTCGTGATTTTGGGGTCGACGCTTCTTCTGCAAAATCTTTAGACATACTTTAATAACTTCTAGCTTATATTTTGTAATAACATTTATTTGTTTGAACATTTTTTGCCGCCTATACATAAGGTACTAAGAATAATAATAATAATTCTCCTTTTACTTTCAGTTAGATGGGTTCAATTTGAACAATTTGTTATAAAGTTATAACAAATACCTCGCGCGCGGCCGAACACCTCCGCATAGCACGTGCGCAGCTGTTGAAGCATAATAAACAAATTATTGTAAAATCTATATTTTAATAGATATTAAAAAAATAACTAATTTATTTAATAAAAAAGTTGTACAAACTTTTAAAGTAGAACTCTTTATATCTTATACATTGCTTAGTGTTATTTTAAAAAGTTCTACCTATTGCTAGTTTTTCCAAAGACACATACATGTACATTGACTTCACTAATAAGAGCGGTTTTGGAGTTTTACTTGAAATATTTGAAAAGATAAAAACATTTCTGAATACATTTTGTAACATAACAACTAAAACTTCTTTCTTTTTAAAACTAATTCCACTCGTAAAGTAATTATTAACAAATGGCTTTAGGCCTTAAATGTTTTAATTGACTTACTATCAGCATCCGGTCTAATTGATTGAATTTCTTATTCATTAAGGTCTCATTTCTATAGGAAGTGGTAAAAAGAGTGTCTCACAAACAATTATTAATCTATTAATATATTAAAAATTTAACGTTTTTCACTACAATTTAAAATTCTTTTTTTTACAGGTAAGAACTCTTGATTGATTTTATTCTTCTGGAGCACTATCGATAAGTATGGTTTATTATTTGTTTTATTTTATTACAACTTTTTGAAGTTATATTTCTATTCATGCACTCGATTTGCGTGAGGTTAAATGGGAAAAAATCATTACATATGTAATGGTGTGAGTAAGAGAGAGACAGAAACACATATAAGGTATATTGGTCGGTAAAAACAATGATGAAATATTTACCACATGTTTAGTCATAACTATAAGTCGTTTAAATACCGTTTAAACATTGAGTACATTGAAAAGAGATAGATATACAAAAAACAGTCTGAGCTAATGTTTTGGAATATCATAGTGACGTATTACATTGTGTTTGACAGATTATTTTATAATTCTGTCACGTAAGTAAACATATAAAGTTTAGTATTTTATATTAATAATATTAATAATAATAATTGTATTGTAGTCCATACTACCGTCACATGGTTGCATTATATTCTGCACTATACTTTTGAGGTTGTTGGCTACATAAACAGAGTTTTTAAGAATAGTCGAAAAGTGCATTCCGAACAGTCAATAGATAGAAAAATTACAACTCGGTAAGTATTCCAAATGGGTTCAATTTATGTACTCGGGGTTTTTGGGGTCGCTAAACACGAATATCATGATGTCGAAAGTCTTCGCGGCACTTGGTGCCTAGAGTATTTACCTCTTCTCCTAGTGTTTTATGTAAATTCTATACAAAATTACATTTGGAACTCTGCTGTTTTTTGGGTCGCTGAATACGAATATGATAATGGCGATGGTGTCCGAAACACCTGGTACTTGAGACGGACCTCGTCTCCAGATAATGTTATGCAAATTTGATACAAAATGAGTGTGTACTCGGTACTGTGTTATTTGCTAAATCATTCGCATAAAAATTTATGAATCTGGGCGCGTGCATAGAAGTATAACTTCTGCCGGCAGTCCCACTGACTGCCACACCCTTTTTTTAACTTCCCGCTAAAAAAAATTAAATTTTTTTTTAAAATCGGGAAGTTATTGGTTTCACCCCGTTTTTCGAAAATCGAGTTTTCATCGGATCTCAACGTTTTGAGGTCTTAGGAACCTCCCCTGACTATTTTTACGAGGATGTCTGTATGTCTGTATGTACGTGTGGATGTGTGTGTGTGTGGATGTATGTAAACCTCTTATAACTTTTGAACGGCTTGACCGATCGGAATGAAATAAAAAGAATTCCCAAGAGTTCCATCTAACTTAGATTCCCTGTAAGTTTGAACCGATTCGAGCCGGTAGATTTTGAGAAATTTCAAAATAACCGAAAAAAACAATTGGTAAAAATGATGTTTTTTGGGCATATCTTTTTGGCTATTGCATCGATCAATTTCATAACCTAATCAGCTCTCAAGTTTAAAAAGCCACGTCGAATGCCGTTTTGCAAATTAAAATTGGTTCATTCGTTCGTGAGATATAGTTGTCGAAAAATTTCAAAAAAAGTGTTTTTTTTTCAATAACTTAGAGATTTTTTGACTAACCGATTTTGCACTCTCGGTAACGTTTTTAGGTCTCAAAAAACTGCGTCGAATGCCATCTTGAACATCAAAATCGAATAAGGCGTTAAAAAGTTATGGCTTTTTAAACATTTCAAAAAAAGTCAAAAACGTCAAAATACGTCACGTTACTATACCTTTGCGGTTAAAACTAGCGGGAAGTTGCAAGGATGGCCTTTAAGGTCAACCTCTTTTCGAATTTTTTAATTTACTTTAATAAGTATTTTTGTTAATAATTTTAATAAGATTATAAAATCGAGAAACCACCTAAGGAATTCAAAAAATTTTGTAGTACCTACCTATTTTGTTATAAAATGTATATTTGAAATCTATAGAATGTACTACAATTATGCCCAACTATGAGTTTCTTATATTCTTTTATTGTATAAATAAATTTGGCAATAAATTGCTAATAGCCTCTTTATTTCGAGTGGTTCAATATCAAATTTTAGTTTGGTAGTATGGAAAGTATTGTTTTTCCAAAGGAACTTGAAATGCCAATCATTATTACAATTTTACTGGGGCTACTTTTATATAAACAAACCTAGTGAAATTCCTATTTTGTTCTGCTTATAAAGAATAGCAACAACGTAAAGTCCTCTTGACAATCCCAAGATACTACCGACCAATCATGTTTAGATAAGTTCCAAGGTTAATCTAACAGATTTTTCTGTTAAAATGGCTTTCTGGAGAAATTTCGAAGATGATACAGGTTGGTTGAAAAGTTTTGAAAGCAAAAATGAAAGAATGTGTATTTTTTATGAAATTGATTTTTTTATTCAATATAATCTCCCTCAGCTTAAATACACTTATTCCAATGATCCTCCAGTAATTTTATACCATCTACCTAATGATTTTCCGGAAGCTCTGTAAAATATTGTTCCACGTGTATGTACAATAGCTTCTTTATTCGACTAAAAATCTTTCCAATTGTTTCAATTTTCTGAAGAGGTAATTGTAGAAGGAAGCCAAATCTGGTGAATACGGTGGGGTTCAAGCAATTCGTATTGTAATTCATTCAATTTAGCCATGAAATGAAATATTTAAATAGCGTATAAATTTTGATTCCTTTATTGGTTAATAGCTGTCACTTTCAACACTTTTCAACCAACTTTTATAATTCAAACTAATGACAGTGTATATCTAAAAAATATCACTGACTAAGTGAGTAAAAAAATAAAATAAAAACATAAATTAGAAGTATAAATTGTGACACGCCCATGGACATATATTCTTTGAAATAGTATAGTGCCGTTTCTTCTTCAATTTATCTTGCAAAAAGTATATATTGACTGATGGTTTATTTAAAATTATTCAAGATATCCATTTTACATCAACAGTCATATTTTCATAACTTATGTGGAAATGACAGTGATTAAAACTGAGCTAAATATAAAACAATTCCATTGTAGTGGTAGAAAAAGTGTAGGTTTGTGCAACGGCCTTTGAATAGAAACTAACCAATAATACTTTGTCGTTATCTACGTCGAAATTTTAACCTAATATAGTGTTTGCTTTAATCAAATGATATATTTTGATACGTTTAAGGTTTGGCCTTAAACGATTTATTTAACGACCCTATTCGGTTGAAAAAAATAACATGTATTAATAATAACAACGATAAAAATATTTCAAGACAACTCTGTACGATCAAAGAATTTGTAGAAAGTGAAGCAAACATATTTTACAAAAAATAAAACAAAATACGTTGATATACGTTATACGTTGTTGTTTATGGACAATTATGGTGTAATTAGGGCGTTGAATGAAATGAATATAACTCATAAAATACTGTATGACTCGTGTGTACAATATAAATCATAATCTTTTAAAACAATCTCACTACTTGGATTTTATAAAATATAGTGATATAGTTTATATGTAGATATATAAAAAAATATATACCTGAACACAATCGTCCACCGTCTAATTGTTTTAAATTAAAATTACTTAGTAGCTTTTTATGGTACGTAAAATATGATTTTTCTACAAGCATGCGTAAAACAACACTTTCCCGCACGCATTTTAATTCAGAAAATATCTCTTTCCCGCATGGAGTGCGGGTAAGATTTTTTCCCGCACGCATTTTTTTTTTATTAAATGAATATGTCCTCCGATAACCTTTTTGACAAATTATTGTATTATTACCTTTATCTTGTAGTACTACATACAAATAGTAAAAAAAATTAAGATTATTTAAATAAAAATAGCGATTTTTAAAATGTTTGTACCTCTGTAAACCTTACTCAAAGCAACAACAAACTCACCTGTTTAAGTAGGGTTGCTATAGCTTCAGTCGTGTATTTATAGGGAACCGGACAACTTTTCAAATAGTGTTTAAAAATAATCTTCATTCATATATATAGCCATAAAAAATAATATTTTAATTAAATAAATCCTCTAGAGTACTTGAAAACGTCAAAAACATAATTTATTTAAAATTGCCGCGAAAACAGCACTTCATGTCAATTCAGATCGCGTGACGTCATATGGAGGTAAACAAACTACGAGCCACATTACAAGTGATCAGTGGTTGGATAAATTAAGAATTTTGTGTTTCTTAACCATCATGGACCGAAAAAGATATCGTTGATGTGTTGTACCTCGATGTGGAAATACATCAGTAACTACTCCAAATAATTTTTTTATTGATGTACCTCGAAAACCAGACATACGAAAGAAATGGTTAGACCTAGCAAGACGAAAGTGCGATGAAATGTCTGTTACTTCACCAATTTACTTTTGTGAATATCACTTTGATGTAAGTACTGTACCTAGAGTGTTATTACACAGCCCATAATACAAATAATCATATTTAGTGTGTAGGTATGTAATGTAGGTGTTATAGGTTATGTTTTACTTATTTCTTTAATCATTTCTATGGTTAAGATAAACAAAAAGAGATTGAAATACTTACACAAATGTTTTCATATTTCTAAATTCGGCAGAACAAAAGTCGGAATCAGTGACAAAGAAACTGCTGACCATGAAAATATCAACTTTTGGGAGATTTCTATTTTCGGCTTTTGTATAACCTTGTTCCATAATAAAAACTTAACAGAAGGCTTCAAGCACTTACGACAACTTCTGGTTATAACTATAGTCCTTCAATTCGTAACTAATTACAATTAAATATTTTTAGAAAAATGCAAATAAATCGTAGAAAAACGCGAAATAACATACAAAGCAGTGCTGTTTAGTTATGGCTACCTACATATGACGTTACGCACTGTGATTGGCGTTTGGGTTCTTACACGTCACAGATAATTTACGCAACCTTATTTATTGATTTAAAAATATAAATCATTGTTATTTCTTAAAAATCTTTATTGAGTGATATTGTTGTATAACAAACTTTATTTTAAAACACATCTCAGATTTTTTTTTCCATTACTGTCCGGTACCCTATTGACACTATAAAAGATTTAATTGTCACAATCGCATCTTTTCAAGTATCTGAATAATTTTGAACTATTTTTATGCTTGTAGAAAAAATATTGATCCTAACTCTTGCGGAAATTAACTTTCCCGCACTTAACTGCTTGCCCGAACTCCGCCTCGAGTCGTTCGGGCATCGGCAGTAAGCGTGCGGGAAAGTATAACTTTCTGCACTTGTTAGGATAATAACTATTTTACAAATTGAGACTTTACCGAACAGTTAAAGTTAGTATTAGTTTTAGTCGATTTCATCATTGTGAATCGTCCTGTATGTAAAATACCAAGAATTCGTCTTGAGCGAAGAAATAATCAGAGCAAGATCAGTATCGTTTCTGTCATAACTCGGGGTTATATTATGTTTTTTCAAGACTCCGTGTAGAATAAGTATAACCTATTGTCTTCATTCTATATTATGTTACGAAGACTTGCACATTAATTGCGTATTTTGTTTCTGCCATTAGATAGTTTTTAACGATATTGTGTAACCCAACTTTTTATTATTACATCTGATTATCTAGAAATTGAAAAAAAGTATTAGATTTAATTTAAATTACTTGGTTTATAATTTTTTATACACCGAATTAGATTTAGAAAATCGAGACCTGTTCAAGTTTTTAAACATCATTTTAAAATTTCAATTAAAGATTATCAACATCCTGTAGCGTACTTTTTTGACTTCTCAATTTATTTACAATTTGTAAAGCAAATTACAATTACTTATGATCACTTGTATGTATGTATGTATAAATGTGTATAAAAACGAGGTTAAAGAGTCTTTGAAGTCACCCCTTACCTAGGCCCAGCGGGAGACCAATAAATGAGACCTTTTTTTCGATCCTAAAAGCATGTGGTTGTATGCACTCATGATTTTACAATCTATTGTTTAAATTTAACAAATATATGTTTAATTTTTTATAAATAAAAAAAAATACCAGAAACGTCAAGATAATTTTTTTCTGATTTCAACCATATAAAATACTTACGCAAAATTTTGAAGTTTACAGATATAACATCAAAATATTCGAAATTACAGTGAGAAAAAACAACACTCAATGTAACATAAAATACGTCTCTTTAACCAAAAACGAATTTCATTAAAAAATACAAATTCTTTCATTTTTTTGAAGGTCGTGTTTGATAATATTATTTGTTACATACTATGGGACATTTGTAATAATCCGAAGAACTTTTAACTGGACTCTTTTTAAGATTTCAGTGTTGGAGTTTGATTTAGTTTCCCAAAGTTTGCATTACGTGAAACTGTGTGTCATACACTTTAATTTTTTATTCAGGTACAATCCAAGGTTTTTGACAGTTTCTGGCTGCTGTAGATTATAATATAATTGTTGAGTGAGTCCGCTATACCTATATATAGTAGGTATAACACTAACCACAAGACGCTGCCCTGTGGAATACCATATCCAACTAGGATTAGTGACCTACGCTTGTCCCTATACTGTACAAAATAGAAACGGTCGTACAAGTACGATCTTAGATTTATTTTAATTGTATAAAGACCAGATTACCATACTTTATCAAAAGCTTGCGATGATTAGGAAAGTAGCAGAACAAACGATGTAAAGTTCTGTATATCCGATGAACCTTTTCTATGGTTGCTTGATGGGATCTGAAACCAAACTGGTGAGTAGGGATTATTCCTCAAACTGATAAAAGTGGTTATATTCTTGACAGATCAATTTCTGTAAGATTTTTGACATTATTAGTACAAAGTTAATGGGTCAATACGAATTGACATCTTCTAGTGGTTAAACTGGTTTGGAAATTAAATTAGTGATTTTCCAGAAAGGGGGGAAATATTTGAGCCAGGTACAGAATTCCTTTCATGGGTAGTTATTACATAATTTTGTTTGTTATTAGGTCAAAGTCTAGGCACTTTTTTTGAGTTAAGTTTTTGCACTATTTTATTTACTTTCTTAACTTTATTTTTTCCGGTGGAGATTCTTATTGGTTCGGTGATTCTAAAGGCTATTGAAAGAATTTTTCAAAGTTCTGATAATTCTTCTCTGCTGGAAAAGGTTGGAAGACATGTGTGGCGAATACTTGTGCTTTTTCTTTATCGCGTTTGGCTCCTTCTTCGCATAGTGGATGTTTGATATGGTGTAACCATCTTTAGAGAATAATTTGTATTTGCTGTTGCTGACAGATTCCTGTTTTTTGGAGTTATTTAAAAAGTTTTCGGTTGAAATGTTGCCCAATTCAGTCTACTCTTGTCCTAAGGTGCTTGGATTTTTACGATGTTATCTTAAAACTCGCTCTTCTGCTACTTTGTTACGATGTTATTCGGTATATTTAGTTTCTTGTACGTTGTTGTTTACAGATGCTATTTGCCAGATTGTCTCCTGAATAGCCGCATTAAAGTTTTATATTGCTTCATCTATTCCGTAGTTTGTTTTGAAAGGTACATTTAGGTCCAATCTGTGATCAATCATACGCCCTAGAAGCAAGTTTTAATTATTTACGCCATTTGGGGTATTTCTTTTGCTACGTAGGAGTCATACATAATTTTAGAGTTATAATCTTTTCCAGTCCGAAATTACACAACATTTCCAAAAAAATGTAATTTGCTCTTTATTTACACTGTGTCTTGGCACAGTAAACTGCTTAGATTGTAAGTAGACCGTGCGAGTCTCCGATAACTACTTTAGTAGCCTGCAAGTAGTATGTATTTTTTAAAAGTCTTTAATCTCGTATAGTGCTTGATTTTGTTTTGAATATACCTAATACCGGTTCCGCCATATGCTGTGCCATCACCGTATCTTTTACTTGTACTTTCAAATGGCCAATTCCCAATATAAATCTATCTAAATGAAATTTTGACCATTTTATTCTTTTATTGGAACGAAGTTCCCTTTCGCGCGTTACGACTGAGACTAGCCGGAAAAAATTCAGACCAAAAAATGTCACGACACGACACACGCATGTTTCTCTGTCTGTCTGTCTGTCTGTCTCTCTCTCTCTCTCTCATAGATAGATATATCTTTATTTAAATAGGAAACCCTAATATACATAAATACTAATAAAAGTACAATTAGAAAGACACTAATTTAAATTAAAAGAAAATTTACATTAAAAAGAAAATACTGTAGAAAAAAAATAAGTACCTATAATAATATATTTTATTTCATCCTGTTTTTATAAATTAATAAATTCATAAACATTTTAAAAATAGTTTGTAACTTGACTAGTTAGGTACGTCAAATTACCTTAACTGTCAGTTACTGTCAAATATTTTAAAATGTTGTATTAAATTGTTAATTCCTGGTTTAAATTAAATTGAAATAAAAAGTAATTTTTGGTATATGTATGTCATCTAAACCTCTGGTATTGTATGAATGGACACTTTTGTTAAAAGAAACGAACTGTTGAAAATATTCAGGTAATAATGGATTTACTATTTTCTATTTTGCTTTGAACAGTGTAGTGTCGCGACTTTGTTAAAAGTTTATACAGGTTTTTTGTAGATAATAAATAATAAAATAATAACAATAATATATCCTGACAGTGTTTCTTCACAAATTCCGGATATTGCTGATGAAGTTAGGTAAGTAGAGATTTTATACAGACAATAATAAATGCTTATGTATGTATAAACACTCTGTTGTGTTTACAAATTACAATTCCTTCACTAATTAATCGAAAGGAACTTCGTTCCATCCGGGTGTCCCTTGACACCTTTCACTTTTTTTTATCAGAAATCGAAATATGTCATAGTTTTACTCTGTTTTGTTCAAAATATAGAAAAATTAGTTCTCTAAAAATTTGGAAACAAATATGTACTGTGCTTTTGAAATTTAGAAATTATGTAGGTACTGTTACCAATACAAGAAAATTAAAATTTTATCGTTATTATTAAAAGTATTTCGGCATAACAAAAATTATATGTTACATATTTATCTGAATGTTATATGAAGCCATAGGCAATACCAACTTTAGAATAAATAAATTGTTTATTAATCCTTTATGCTTAAATGTATAGGACAGGTAGGTCAATTTATATTTAATAACAAAACCTGCTGCCAATATCATTTATAACGGTGTTAATATATAAATATTTTTTTATTTTAGTAGGTATTTCATTAAACAATCCATAATAGGTGTGGTCGTAAAACTCTATACTTAGGTACTTACTGATAATACTTTGTAATCTTTGCATATCTATTAAGAATTCCGAATGGACAAGATTAAACAGAATATGATTAATAAGAGACACGATTAACATCCATAGATATTATCATACGTCCAGAAATAATTTTTTATAAAACAAAGCAAACAGAATTATTTATCTATTAGACAAACAAGAAATCACATTAAAGAGAAATTGAAACAAATATCGTTTTCGATAAGACTTGAACCTGTGATCTCTATGTATAACCGATAGCTCTATTTAGCCAAGGATGATCCTAAAGGTTACTTGGCGGTTTTGATTCAATTCATGTCATATAAGGCATTTATTCGAGTCCTCCTTAAGCACATATAAAAAAGTAACTTAAAATTTCATGTTTCGGTTGTTGATTTAAACCTAATTTATGTACTTACGAAGAAATTTAGTAAGTGCCTTATACAAAATAAGTTGAATCATTATATGTTCAAACAAGTCAACTAGCCGCTAAGATCATTCGCGACTAAACGGTTTAAGGCTCTATCAGCTATAGATAGACACCGTAGGGTGGAATCTTACCGAATGTGATTTTTTCAGTCTAACGTGATTTCTTGTTTCTCTAAATCCTAAATTTCAAAAATCCCATTAGAGAAGTCTCAAATAATTAAATTGCTAGAATTATTTATCGTTAAGGACAAATGAGATTAGTTTTATCTATTTATGAAGTAAACCACAAACAATTTGTATCCGATAAAACAAACTTTGGTATAAATATGATAAAGAGGCCTTTATTGCCCAACAGTAAGAACACCATTTACAGAGGAAATAAAAATTGTATCAATCAAAACAAAGAAAACAAATTTATAGCTAATAGAATATAAATCAAAGTAATGAAGATCGCATTGAAGCTAAATTTAAATGTTGGTAACAGATAATATTGAAGACTAAATCATATCAATGTTAAACACTTCTTTCTCAAGTCATTAATACCGCATGTAAAAATAATACAGGTAATAGGTAACATTATAGTATATTACGTATCAAGAGTGGTAAGTAGGACATTACGTACGAGTGCGTAATTACACGAGTACGTAATACCTCTTACCACTCGAGTTACGTACTATGCTTTATCTACGACTCAATATTTTAATTTTAATTCTAAATATTTGACATCTCTAAAAAAATATCTGACGTACGTACTGTACTGTTAACTACTCCTTTGACAGTAAATGTCATTTATACTCATTGTCACCATGCAGGGTAAGTAAGCTATAACGCACAGTTGTGCGTAATGAAACTTCATTCCAACATGACGTTTCATTACACACAACTGTGCGTTATAGCTTACTTACTCTGCATGGTGACAAAGAGTATAAATGACATTTACTGTCAAAGGAGCAGATAAAAATTGCCACACATTCTGTGAACTGATGATTTGAGCAATAGGTTTGTCTGTGGTCTATTATATAAAAACATCTGATTCTGTCTGGATAATTGTCTAGGAACTAGAATGTTAATTAAAGAAAGCAACAATTAAATTTATCATTTAACAATTTGAAGAAGGATACTCTTGAAGCATGATTCCTACGTCTTTTCAAAGAAATCAAATCAAATCTATCCAAACAAGCAGAACCTCTTGGAGGATAAACACTGTCAACTTTATAGCTGACAAACTTCAGGAACCTTTTCTGAACTTTCCCAATTAAAGAGGCATAACGTTCATATATAGAATCCCAAATCAGAGATCCATATTCTGATTTAGATTTCACAAAACTGTAATACACAGTATTGCAACTCTGCAATCTATATTACCTATCACTAAATCCAATAAAATATTATGTTCATTCAAAATTTGGTTATATTGTTTTAAATCGAGTATAGCTAGTACGGTGTTAATAGCACTAATTTTCCTATCCTTCAAATTATTCGATATAAATTGTGTGCAGTTAAAATCCCACAATATGACAACCCTGCTAGCATGTAATACTTCAAAACCCTCCAATGCCTCCAATAATGCGTCAAATACGTCAAGAAGCAAAGATGGAGGTATATTAACGACACCGATATAAACAACTACCAATTAGTACACTTACACATTACAAAGTCAACTCGTGGGGAATTCACATTAAAATAAGACATAGGTACTGACTGGTTCTGCTCTTATAGAAAAATCAAACTCAAATAAAACTCCACCACCAGCTGTCACATTCAAAACATCAAAGTTACAGTCACTTCGATATACATCATAATGGCTTGGAAATGACTTACTTGACTTTACTTCAGACTTTAACCATCACCTCTATGTATACGGTGTTCTACGAAACTAATTTTTCCAACAAATTTCTTAAAAACACTAGTTAGGATCATTTTATCAATATGACCTCTTTAGTTCGACAAACTTACCGTTGATAGTTGTTTAAGGAATTAAAATGAAATTTTTAACCAGAATATCTTGTCGCCTTAATAAAGATGCGAATAACAGTGCCTAAACTACTTGGTTCTATAACCAGAAAAGCATTTATAGGAAAACTGTATCGTTGGCTAAATCTAAATAACTAGTTTTGGGATGGTTTTTCGTCAAATGTCACTCTTACCCAAAATATTATTACCTTAATATTGAGTAATGGAGACTAGACAAGGAATACGCACTCGACCGGGAAAATTGCTAAAATCTGTCCACGCGCGGTATCGTACATATTAGGTTTACTTTTTTCACCACTAGCGTCGCTAGTTTTCCTTTTGTACCAGTATGAATATAGACAAATAAATAATCGTGAATTATTAAATTGGTTTTTATTATTTATATCTGAAAGATCAAACTATCTTTTTCATTGTGTAAATAAATTAATAATGAAATAATTAAAAATTATTTTTATTTCAAACTACGTCCTCATTGGTCGTCATTCTGGTACAAATGGAACACCAGCGCCCTCTTATTTTGGTAGCCCTATTTGCATACATGGAGTTCGTACTACTTGTCTAGTCTCCATGATTGAGTAGACATTCCAATACTACTAAAATCTAACACTTAGCAAATTCCGAGGACCTAGTATGTTACAATTTGGAGAAATAGTACCTATAAATCTGTTGGTTTTACAAATAATGGACTTGATTCTAACAATACATTTATATATTTTGTCATTATTTTATAAGAAACAAAGGCTTGTTATTAAACAGTTTTGTATCTTCACGCAAATGGTATCTATATAACTGATTAGATGAACAATCTCCAAGCAACATCTATATGTGGGCGTGGATGCACGGATCGAAGAATTTATACTTGCAACTTGCATTTGATATTATAAAAAAAACAATATTTATAGGGTAAATCTAGATGGAAGAATTTGAGTTCATTATTAGAGACTCCCGGCGATTCCTAAACTACCGTAATATTTTCAAACTTGATTGCTTGTCATATAGTCACATAACATAAACATTTTAATAAAGAGAACAGTATAAGTGTTATTTTCGTATAGTTTCGAAAATATAAATACTTACTTTATATTTTAACCAAATAATACAATTTTTGTTTGTAAAAACAACCAATGTATGTAGGTATGAGCGAAATTATGGGTGACAGATAAACCTGCGACCTATAAGATCTATTGTGTACCCCTTTTCTTGCTATAATTCTGATGTTTCCTCAGACTTATAGTAGCTCTTCTAGTTCGTTTTTTTTTAGAAAGTTCAGGAAATCGTTGGAATTCAAGTTATGGATATCTTTCTCTTCTATTTCGTATGACCCTAGGTATCTAACTCTAGAATTACGTAATGCAATGCATTCTGAGAGTATGTGTATTGAAGTTTCATCCTCTACCTCACAGAATCTGCACTTTGCTTCATCTACGAATTTTAATTTCTTTATGTGTCCTCTTAATCGGAGTGCCCGGTTAATATTCATGTTATAATACGGAGGTTCTTCTTACTAAGGTTTAGGCAGCTGAAAGATCTCTTCTGGTTATAGTTTCCCAGGAGCGTCTTCTGCGTCTTCGATTGTCTTAGTCCTTCTAGATCCTTCCAGTACTTGGATTTTTCTTTATCCACTTCTTTCCTTAGTTTTTTTTTGAGACTATACTATGGCTGATTCCACAAGATGGTTCTGGTCCTAAATATGAGATTTTAGCTCCTTTTTTGCCAGCTTATCTGCTGTTTTGTTTCTTTCTATTCCTGGAACCCATAAGAGGGTTATTTTGTCCTAGTTCATTTAGTTTGCCTAGGCATTCCCATTTTGGAACTGATTGTGTGTGATTCAGAGCTTTGTTGGCTGCTTGACTATGTAAGGTGATACAAACTTTCATCTACGATAGTTCCTTTCGATATTAAATTCTACACATCTTCCAATGGGACGGATTTCCGGTTGAAAAATGCTTTTATATGCGCTCATGCTTTCTGAGTATTTGGCTCTAGGTCCAAAAACCTCTGCTTCTGTTCCTTTATCTGTCTTGGAGCCATCCGTTTACGATTTTATGGCATTTTGCCTTAGACCTAATATGGTGCGTTTATCTTATTCAGATTACTTCCCAATTTTGTGGTGAATTTTCTAACAAAGCTAAATTTCTTTGGCATCAAATTGGAGTGATCGAAGTCTTTCCTTGATTGTTCCTTCTTTGACCTTTCTATATATTGTTTTCTTCCTTACACTTTCTTCTTGAGATTTAGGATTACTGCCATCGCAGCAATGGGGCATCTTTCCATTGCTCCAGTGATACATGCACAGGCTAGTCTCTGAATCTTCGAAAAGTCTGTCCTCATAGTAGTCAGATTAGCTTTCGTACCGCAGGCTACCACCCCATAAGTGATGATTGATCTCACTATTACGTCCATTGCAATGTCTTTGGGTTGCAACTCCAATTCTTTTCTGCAATGTTTTTGTACACCATAAGGGCTTTTGTAGCTTTGTGTATTATTTCGTTTTCGTGTTTGTTCCAGAGTAACCTGTTATCTAGGTTTAGTCCTAGATATTTAACCCTTCCACTGAACGATATTTTCATCTACTTTGACGGTTTTTAAGATAGGATTCTTTTTCCTTGAAAATGCTACTAAAGTGGTCTTGATGGGGTTGATATTAAATCCCACCTAGTTCAACCAATTCTTTAATATTAATAATTTTAATGATCATAGAATTATTTTTTTAACTAAAATCCAGAGTTTTACTTTCAGTTTCATTAAATATTCCTTAGAAGGGCAGGAAAATAACTTATTATTATTTAGATCAACTTTCCTAATTTACTTACTGCAAAACTGATATATTTACTTAATTCATTAATTTTAAAAACATAGCAATCACAATATAACATAGCAATCACTATATAACTTTTTACAGAGTATTACAGTATTACACTAATAAACAGGAAGGAATAAACTTCAGCAGAGAAAACGATAAAAATTTCCCGTATTTCAATATCGGTTATCAGTAAAGATGCTCTGATTAATGAAAGCTCTCAACGAGTCTGCATCATTAGCCAGTCCGGAATTGGAATCATCAACCGTCATCAACGTGAGAGGAAACCTAAATTTTAATTACGAATGTCGTAAATCGGCTTTAGTGAAATTTTCGAACGTGGTTTAATACCAGTGACGTCCTGTTGTTAATATTATAATTTAAAATATTAAATATATTATTTATAATAAAAAATATAACTACACTTAATTCTGGTTGCCAAAAAATATGAAAATTAGGAAATTATGAGTATTATATAATATATGCGGCAGACGTTGATATATTATTTACTAGATTTTTATTAATTTTTATGAATTAAATTTGGAACTATGTATTAATCGTAATCTCAGAAAGTGTTTCTTTAACTCTCTCTTCTTTACCTCTCATTTTCCTAATAATTACAATAATTCATGATCTTCACCATAAATAAAAAAAAAACTACAACGAAATCTGTATTTACAGAAACCATCGTAAAAAAACAAGATTAGGCAACAAACGTAATATAAAAAGCAACTTGAAGTATCTGTAAATTAACTTAAAGTCAGTTTCCAATTATTCCGTTGACTGCAAATACCCCGTTAAACGGATTAACACCGATAATATCTGCCAGTACACAATTTCCTTGAAATATTTACAAACTAACAGACCCGTATTTACAATGTTATCATGGAAAAACATTTTCTCCACGACCATTAATGAATGTAATAATTCCGACTTCATTTTTAATAATAGAAAGTGTTCATTCTCACTCTTGAGATAGAATATTCATTCTGAAACACTTGTTTCTTATGTGTTTTGCATGTATTTCCATTCTATAACTAGTGACGGAATAACATTCTGTAATTGCTCAACAAAAAACATAGATTGCCATCCGAATATCAAAACTGTCACTCAGTTTGTCAGTGCGACGTTCTAATTGTTTTGCTACATATTTCAATTTAAATAAACAGAATTATTACATGGTCGTGGAGAAAATACAGTCTGTTACACGATTAGAATGAAAATTCGATTACTCGTGGTTCCTCTCGCTCGCTACGCTCGCGTTCGGAATTCTCCACTCGTAGCGAATTTACATTCTAACCTTGTTACAGAATATACTATTCTGGGAAGGAATTAAACAAAACAAGAATTAAACCACACATCATTTATAACTTTTTCGTTAATTTTAGTTCAGTATCAATATGGTCTTTATTTAAATTAAGAATGACGGGTTTCAGACTAGTATTTACGTCTCGATTTACGTTTATACAAGGTTCTTTAATAACCTCTTGAAGCGAATTTGCTTTTAATGTTGGTGAAACCATTCTGGTTGAATTCTGGATTTCAATTAATGCCACATATGTTCTATATGGGATTAAAAATACAATAATATGTTGAAAATATTTTAACCTATACTATCACAAACATATTCGTTCTTAATGTTACTAAAAACTTTTAAGAGATCTGCTTATGTGTAATGATCTTCAAATTCTTTGGCTAATACAATTCTTGAATATCCGATTTAGCACTTTATTTTATTGTCGACTATGATAGCTTGCATTGTCCATCAGAATGATATTATTTTCTGGTACATTTGACAATTATTAGTTTTTAAACCACTTTTGAAAAAGTCGTGTAAATGTATCATGATGATAATCCAAACTTGAATCTGTTATATATTTTGCTTATAATAAAGCAAAACCTGTTTCTAATTCAGTATCGATTGGTATAATACGTTGTCCTCTATTTTACGAAGCTTTTATTTGCATTTTCCTCTTTTATCAAACTAACCTTTCGCTTGTGTATCATAGGTGTCAAATCATATATTTGATGCAAATAGTCACATTTGTAAACGGTTTATTCATGGTGCAGTACCTATTTAAATTCCATGTGAGAAATAATCACCCACAGACTCATTCGGCTACAAATGTTTCCAATATTGTAGCTAATTTAATGTTTTTTATAATAACGTATGCACTAAAACTTTTGACTGTGGAAACAAAAGTTTGTTTACTTTATACTCTGTTATTTGAGATATGTTTATTTCGCGTTAATAATAAGAAAACGTATTTACAATTTGGTTTGGTGAGTATCTGTCGAATATTCCAGAATGAAAACATTTTACGTAGAAACAGCGGAGTGCGAGCAGGGTGTACCATGTCTGAATCTCCCAAAAAATGGAAAACCAGTGCATTTATTGCACAAAGGTCATATAGATTGATGAGAAGAACAAAAGACTAATTTGGAATGTCAACGAGAAAACTAGCTGGTCAATACAGATCTTTAAAGAGTACGATTTCGTTGGAATATAAATAAAAGAGACGTAAGTGCCTCAAATACCCTCAAGTGCAACTCATTTGTATACCTACTAATGCTGTCATCAACTGAGGCTGGTACACTTTGCCAATAAAAAATCATTACTTTATTTGACGAAAAGTATTTCACTTTGAGTATATCTGAAATGAAGACAAACGATGGATTTAATACGGGCAACGTAAAGGAAAGTCCTGATATTGTTACATAAAACGATATTTGTAGATAAAATCCTTTTCTGGTGCGCAATTTCTAACAGAGGTTTGTGGGAAAAGTGGGGGATGAAGCTTTAAATAGGTATACTTATATGTATAACTAACTGTATTTTCAAATTGATTCACTTTATGTACGAACATCACGATATTATGTTTTGGCCAAACCTAGCGTCATGCCATTACCCAAGAGATAGCCAAAACTTGTTTCGATGATGCCACATACCTTTTATTTCCCAAAACAAAAATCCTTATACAAAGGTTTTTTGGGCTTCACTTTCTAGAATCGTTTATCATGGTGGCTGAGAAGCCGAAGATGAAAAACAATCAAGACGGCGAATTTACCGAACACAGAAAAATTGATTTGAATTCCGTCCAGAGCATGAGAGATATTTGAAGAAATTTGCGTCTGGTAGTGTAGAATGGACCAGTCGATTTTATTGAGTTGTTATTTATGGTTACTACTTGTTTCTGGATCTGAAAATTTGGGAGGGGCGAGCTTGTGCTCAGCCAGCACTGAGGCCACATATGACCCATTGTGCATCCTCCCGTATGTAGGGATATCCTCACCTAAGGCGGTCACCAGGCCTATTGATTTAAAATGGGTGATGAGGCTCCCGTGGGGGATCTCCCTGACATCGGCTGGTATAAGCCAATACTCGCCCAACACGGATCTTCTGATTTCAGAAAAAGCAGAGCAGTCATACATAATGTGTTCTACTGTTTCCTCTTCTTATTCGCAGCCTCTGCATAGCGGCGATTCTGTTAATTTCATCCTAAAGAGATGTTGTCGTAATTGGCAGTGATCTGTCAGGATTCCCACAGCTGTTCGGAGATTTTGTCTGGTCAATGCCTTAAATTTTTTTGCTGTTTCCTCGCCAGGATGAGGTAATAACTCTCTGGCCAGTCTACAGTTCGTAGTTTCATCCCAGCACTGTATAAATTTTTGGTGAGAGTGCTTTTTGATAAGGTTCCACGACTGCGGACAATGTTAGCTTGGTAGATGGGCGAGGGCTAACATATTTGTAGCCCGCAGCCCTCCTTGCTAAATTGTTCGCAATGCGGTTGCCTTTAGAGTTCCCATGTCCTTTGATCCAGCTGAGGGTGACCACGTTATTCTGGCTGGCCTCACTTAGAGATTGGTGACATTCTAGTACTAAACTTGAAGTGAAACGTGGTCTATTCAAGGTCAGTAGTGCTTGTCGGCAGTCTGTGTATATATTTATATTCCTGCCTTTTTGTAAAATGACATTTTTTATTACCGTATTGCGATAGGTATTACTAAAGGATCGATTTATTAACGACAAATAATAATCTTCGCATCAGGTGACAAATGCACTCTTTTCAGCCAAGGACTGATACTTAAGTTCGAACACACAGTTTATTACAAACTAAAATCTTAATCTTATTCATAATAAAATTAAGGGGTAATTTTTATTTCATATCATTAAATAATCATTAAAGAGAAAATAAATATAACCCTGTAATATTATGTCTGATACAAATTTGACAAAAATTATTATCTGTCTTTGAATGGTTCAACTACCAACTAGCTATCAAATTTGAATCTTTCTTAATGTAGATATGAAATCAACGAATAGTTTAGAACAGGCTTTCTAAAAATTTAAAAAAATAACTAAAAATTGATCCTAGGACACAAAAAACTGTACTCATTTTCCTAAAAAATATCAAATTTTATTAAATTAAGAGACGAACCACCAATGTATGAATTTAAGTTCACGTAATTTACTTCGTATGTTGCTTGGTAATAAAGGGTTCAGCCCATCATTTTCGTTTGAGCATAACACTTTCTTATTCTTATTTATAATTGTAGCCTTTGTGTAACAAGAAGAG
Source organism: Altica lythri (assembly GCA_964028335.1). Lineage (NCBI taxonomy): Eukaryota > Metazoa > Arthropoda > Insecta > Coleoptera > Chrysomelidae > Altica > Altica lythri. The sequence goes on from OZ034800.1 coordinate 69,809,448, forward strand.
AAATAACAGAATATATCCGAAGAAGATACACTACAGAGCAACGGATTTCGAATTATAGATTACAGGTCCGTATTAAAATGTCAAAAGTAACAGTTTTGTACTTTGTAAGAGAAAATTAATTAAAAAATCAGTTCTTATTCATATGTACTAAATTGTTTTTAGTAATACTTAACAAGAATTTTGATAAAATTAAAAATGTTAAATCGAATTCTGTTTCGATTGCGACTTTCCCGTAGGAGGAATTTTCGTCTAAATGCAACATAATTGTCTAAATACTAATGCAAACCTGTCTGGTCACCAAGTTTCTTGATTGCTTCTTTATGAAAAGTTGTTGCGTCAAGATAATATGGTTAATTATAAAAAAAAGATTAACAAGTTTATCGTCTACAATGTTAACTGGATTTTTATTATGCAAGATTTTATCAAAAAATATCGAATGGTGTATTACGTAAATCCGAGTGCTGATTCAGATAAAAAGGAACATAATGCATTTCAACAAGATTTAAGTGACTGATGGCAGATGATAAATGTACGACATTAACTTAAGAAGGGTTTTATAAACTACAGTTTTTATGTCCCTTTTATTAAATATTCATAGGCACTTAATAATAAATTCTTAATATGCTGTTAAAACGTAAAAAAGTAAAAAACATCATAGCTAAATAGAATAGAATAACGAGTGCGGAAAGTGACACTTTTTCATACGATTGAGAAATATTTTATACCGATAGCGACGATCCCACGAGTGTGAAAAGTCACTTTCCGCACAAGTAACGTACACTATTTTTCCTACGATCAAGAAATAACTTTACCATATATTGTGTTATGTGATTGTTTTATTTGTGACAGGTTCTACTATTTTAGTTCTATGTATTTAGTTAATATTATAAATAATACTGTTTTAATCCCGGTACTTAAGTAGTAGAATAAAATACATACAAATATTTATAATTAACATTTATTTAAAAACAAAACAATAACTATGAATGATGAACATCATCATCATCACAGCCTTACAATCTCTAAGATTATGGCTAACGCCTGGGCGTTCCACAATCCTTTTTTTAGGTGGATTATTCCTCTGTCTTCGTTTCAATTTCTCATAATTTGTTGTGTGTTTTTGCTGCTGTTGTGATTTTCTTCCATTGTTTCCGGTCCCTGCATTGAGATTTCAAATCAGTAACGTTCATGGCTTTTACGTCCTCTTCCACATCATCTAACCATCTTTTTCTTGGTCTTCCTCTGCATCTGGGCCATAACGGTGTCCAGTTCGTTATTCTTCGAAGCATTTCTTTGTGTGGCCTTCTGAATATATGCCCAATCCATTCTAGACTGCGTGATTTAGTATATCTAACTATGTTTTTACCATTTTGTTCCCTGTCTATTGTAATGTTTGTTTTAAGTCTTCTTTCTCCTTCGCTTTTTGTGTCAGGGCCTAGTATTGTTCTCATTATTTTTCTTGCGAATTTTAGTAGACTGTCTTCCTCCTTTTTATTTAGTGTTGTTGTCTCCAATGCGAATGTAACTACTGGTCGTATTAGGGTCTTATACAGATTCATTTTCGATACTTTACTTCTCAGAAGGCACATGTGCGGAAAAGTAGCACTTTTCATGGGAGTAGGGAGTGTGATAAGTGTTACTTTCCAATGTGGTCGTAGGAAAACCATTTTTTTACTATTCTTCTCATTTTTATTTATTCAATTTCTAATAAGAGATTTATATTCTTGATTATAATTCAGTGTTCTTAACGGACTTTTTATAATATGATAAAAATTAGCAATAAAAATATTTTTTACTTATACTAATATTTTAGAATCGTTTTATCACGTAATAAAATGCGTGTAAATACAACCCTAAAATTTTCATTTTACTAATTTACAGGTTTTATTTGTATGTTAATACGATCATACGATTAAACGCATATACGGCTATTAAACTTCAAATAAAACATTTTACAACCAAATAAAATAAACAAGTGGAAGAAAGTCAGTGTTGAAATTGACTATTATAACTGAAAATAACTGGGATATTAATAGTAACTATCAAATTAATACATTTTAATAACAAGGTTTAGGTATATTTTTTTCATATCTAGTAAGTCGTTTTTTACCGTATATAAATCAATGGATAAGATTTTTGAGAAAGAATTTGGTATTTTAGTACCTAAGACATTGAAACCTTATTACATTTTTTGTCCTTGGTTCAAATAACGATCAACTTTCAATTAAAAAGGTTGAGTTATTCGGAAAACAAGATACGCAGCGAAGACTTTGAAGTACTGTCCTTTTGTTAAACAATCTTAAGAATAAAATAAACAGTTTCAAATGACAGATTAGTATCGGCTTTCATTCTACAGGTGTCATATACCAGTGGTTACGACATCGGTCGTATGTTAAGCTGAACCTTTGAAGAAAATAATCTATGTGCGGGGTTATTCTGATTCATGATGACCACAATACCACATTTTCTCTTTTGATGCTCTTCCAGTACCGGTCTTTGTGCTGGAGGATATATAATTTTACATTAAGATATTGTAAGATTAAGTTTGGGAATGGTACTGCTTATCTTTTTTCCTTATTCACACCAAATAAGAAATAAGTTCTTTGCACTATCTTTAGAAAATATAAACTCATCATATAAGATATTTCTATAACATTTACAATACGTCCATTAACACCAGTTTTTTTTTTGTTTTTTTTAACAAATTTGATTTTTGTGTATTTGTTTGCATATTAAATCTTTTCTTATCCTATGATTGGTTTAGGTTATTTTTTTTAATAGGTCACTAATTAACGATATTTTAAAGAGATCTGATATGTTTCAACTTAATTGTTGCATTGTTTTATAAGACTTAAATAACGTACTTTCATTTATATAAGTATATAAAAGAAACTACGCAAGCACGCAGGTTACTGAGCTCGAGATAAAGAGCATGTCACTCTGACAACGACTTAGTTGTCTTAATGACATGCTCTCCTCCTCCTTCCACCACTCCATTTTACTTCCGAAAGGACCACAGCAAATTCGGACCCCTGAATGATTTTGGGGTGAATCTGCTTTTCTCATTTGCTTCTGTAAAGATTTTTTTTTTATTAAGGATGTCCTCGTAGGTATAGACCTAAATACAAATGTACCGAGAACATCTATTGGGGCAGAAGAGACAATTTATTAATTTGGGATTTAAAGGCCTGCAAGTTAGGACGAGTGGGGAAGACGTGAGAAGGTAAGGAGTTCCAAAATCTGGAGACCCTGGGGCTAAAGGAACGATCGAATCGATCCGTTCTCGATGTCGGGCATTGAACAGTATAAGGGTGCATGGAGTTGGCACGTCGCGTTGCTCGGGCTGGTCTGGCAAGTGGAGGCATTATAGAGCGGAGTTCTTCTGAGCAAAATCCGTTTATGTATCGGTAAAACAAGGAAAGATCAGCCACTGCTCTTCGGTGGGATAATGGGGCTAAGTTTTTGGTGATACTGGTGTCGTTTATTAGTCGAACTGCTCTTCTCTGTATTGCATCAAGAACTCCGAGCCTTGACGGAGCCGCCGAACCTCATACATGCGAGCAGTATTCAAGATTAGGCCGTATTTGGGCTTTGTAAAGAGTAGCTAAGTTGGATGGAGAAAAATATTTCCGTGCTCTAAACAGAAAGCCTAATTTCTTTCCTGCTGCAGTTGCTATGGATGCAATATGTTCGTTCCATAGTAAGTCCTGGGAGATCGTTATATCAACCAGCGTAATGGAGTCGCCCGCTACCAGTGTCTGATCGTTGATTGTAATGTATGAGTCGCATGTTTGCCTCTTGTTGGATAGGCAACATGTCTTTGTCTTGGAAGCGTTGAAATTAACAAGATTCTTTCTCCCCCACTTGTCTACAATTCTCAAATCTTGATTGAGAGAAGCCGTTGGAGATCTTCTGTCCTCTTCCAGAATATCTAGATGTATGAAACGGTTGTGCGCTTTGCTACAGTGTAGGTTGCTATCATCTGCAAAACCATGTATCGGGTTATTAGTGGCTGTTGCACTATATTTCTGGTGTCTGGCTTTTCTTGCGTGTTTTTCTCTTTGTTCAATCTTCTGTATTTTGCGGTCCTTGGTAGCTCTCTCTCTTTCTCTATCTCTCTCTGTGGTGGCTCTTTTGTCACTTTAGCGATATGTTGACTTCTGGTTCTTTACTGCTGCCAGAGCTACATCTTTGGCCTCTTGAATACGGTAGTAAAAAGAAAGACGTATTAGTTGGTGAGGAGTTAATTTAGACCCAAAAGACTGACATAAGATACTTTTTATCCCGTTTCTTTTATATTTCAGTACAAATTATATATCCATTACATACTTCAATGAATTCCTAATAGGTGGCGATGTAAGTTAATTTATTTTGATATCTAGTTTACAGATACCTGGTAGATTTATAAATAAACAGGAAACAGAAACTAACGTAAAATGAAAAATAGTAAAAAAAACAAAAAAGTATGGAAAAAGTACTATGACGCCACCGCGCGGTTTATATCTCATATATTTAAACGACCAATTCGTTTGAAACCAATTGATATGGTGCCACTGTCAGGTGGCGCAGTTGCTATCTTATATATATATTTACGAAATTAAGTAAAATAACGCCACCGTAAGGTGGTGCAGTTGATATTTCATATATTTAAACGAGCAAAAACCTAATTAAGTCCTATAACGCCTCCGTAAGGGGGAATATCTAATATATTTAATTGATAAATAATTAGAAAATACAACGAAAAAAATACGAGAAAATATGATAAAAATGATAAAGCTAAAAATGCATTGAAAGCATTAAAAAAACAAGATAAAATGGTGGTACAAAGTTTAACTTGTTTCTTTACTTTAAATAAAAAAAAACTTTTTTTTAAATATCGTTTTCACAAATACTTTACATAGCTCAGCGACAGTTTTTATCGTTGATATTTTTTACTAGATTGTTCTCCAGACATCATTATATGAATACCATGTCTATTCCAAGAAGAAAGTAGTTGACTTTCTTTCGGAAAAAAACTGTTAATGCCTTTATGTATGTATCATATTTTCTTCTTATAAATAAATCATGTCACACGAATCAACAAACCTAAATTGTTAAAACCGTACAAATATGACATTGAGTAGCAGAGACGGCATCAGCCAAAAAGGCATTTTAGAACGACAGTATTAAATATCAAAACACGATACATCAAATTTTATTACCTACAGTGGAAAACTGACATATTAGTACAGCAATAGTAAAAGCTAATCTAGTGGATTTATATCCTCTTTTAATTAAAACTACATATTATATAAAATTTTAATTTCATGATTATTAACAGATTTTTGTGATAAAAACTATTTAAGCTTTTCATTTTATAATACCAATGCACCGGATATCATATTGATTAAAATTAAATCGCTAACTACTAAACGCCGTATAATTTTCTATAATTGAAATATGGAAAAATCTGAAAGTAATGTAAATATTATATAAAGTGAACAGTCCAATATTCGCTAAGAATAAAAAAACAGTCACAACCAATGAATCTAGCCACCGAATTATCTACATAATGTATATTTGCGGTGCCTTTAAATCAATATGTGAAGTACTTAGTTGATCATGCATGTGATAGTGGATTCTCATCTAAGGTTTTACGCTGCTACTAGTTGACTATTTGTTTAAAACTTATTATTTATTGGTCACATTCCATACAATTTCAGGTACATTTGAACTTTCACTACAACACGAGATTGGCACTCCAGGAATGACCGAGGAAGGAAAGCTTAGTTGAAGTATTATTTGACTGATTATACATATAAAAAACATGATGTACTAAAGTGTTATTAATGTATAAAATATATATATAGTTCAGCACTGCGAGCCAAGCAGGCCCATGGCTTGGTAGCATGTTCATCTCCATTCTTTTCTATTTTCAGCTTTCCTTCTCCAATTTGTTATTCCTATTTCTTTCAGGTCCCTCTCTACTGCATCTAACCATTTTGTTCGTGGTCTGCCCCGCTTACGTCTCCCTGTTATGCCTCCTCTCAAAACTTGCTTTGTCGGTCTCTTATTGCCCAATCTTTGTACATGGCCCAACCATATCATCCTTTGAACCCTGGCTATGTTTGTTATTGATGGTTCGTCATATAACTTTTGTAGTTCGTCATTAGTTCTCCTTACCCAGTTGTCATGTGTTTTTTTTTCCGCCATATATCTTTCGTAATACTTTCCGTTCGAATATTTCCAAAGCCTTTTTTTCTTTTATGTTTAGTTTTCACACCTCAAATCCATACAATACTACTGGTCTTATAATGTAAAATATATATAAAAAAATAATTGATATTAACGTTTGTCAATATTTTTATTTTATTGGAACAATATCCATTCAATTTATTTTTAAGGAAATATAATAAACTGTTTAAAATGCAGAAGCCAATAAAATAAAATAATGTAGGTATAATATGCGACGCGTCGCAGTATATATTAATAAAAAAATGAAAACATTACATTACATTTAAATTAACAATGTCACATCTTCAGATCTTTTGTTAAACCAATCAGACTTAAGTATCCATACCATTTCTTTGAACTCCCGCTTAAGTGAATTTGTCTCTCTTTCCAAAACTTTTGTATCTTGGAGACATGAATAATTTAGCCCAGACAATATATCCTGACTGCAAATCTTAAGATTTTATTGCAATTTAACAGTCACGACATATTTATTATAATGTATACACAGCAGGTATAATTCTCGGTTCGTTTGGCTTGTTTGATCGTTCGGCTCGTTCTTTCAGTTTTTCGGAAGTCATACCAATCAATGCAACCGGAAATAAGAAAGTTAATCTTCTAAAAATAGTAAACATTTATACATATAAGTATAGATATATAAACTTCAAAAGATTGACCAACAGAAGCTTTGCTTCCATTCGATTTTTTTGTTTTTAATAAAAAATAAATAAAAAATTGTCAGGATTTTTCGTTTTTCAACATTTTATCGACCGTTTTCAATTTTTCCACTATTTCTTCTAATTTTTCAATACTTTTCTAGTACATCTTTAAATATATTATTATTTTTTAATATTTCTGATAAGTATTCTGATTTTGCAAAGTTTTTCCAACTTTTTCAAGATTTTTCACACAATTCAGTATTGCATATAATACTGGAATGTTTTTTCGTGTCTTTTACAAGTTTACAATTAATCTTTCAAATTTTGTATTATCTGACGTTTGTTTTTATATATTATCGCTTTCGGAAAAGTGGAATGAAAAATTAGTTATCATTGTAATGTAATCTTAAATTAGCTAGGTACTAATTTATTTTTTCAATGGTTATTTTTAATTTTTAGATTTATATTTACATTAAGATATTGTAGAAGTTTAGTTTATTCCTAAATTAGAAAATTTTTGGATTAGATTTCTTTGTTGTGCTTAAACCGATTCTGTATAGTCGACTTTTATTGAATGGAAAACCTGAATTATTCAATATTTCAAGAAAAACACGCTGGCTCCAGTAAATACCATTATGTAGCAATATTATGAATTCTATATTCCAACGATTCATTGGTAATATTGTCGTTTAGTATTTACATTCATTATCATTTTATTTTAACCAGAAGAGACTCGACATGACTGCACCATCCACTTGAATGTTGAATACTCTGTAGTCAGAATTTAATATTAAAGCTTTATATCATTCAAGTTTTTTTGCCATTTTTTCAAAAAATAATTTTATTTAATATTATGTTTGTTTCTGTATCTGAGTTTACTTCAACCATTATGATTTGATTATTTCCTCGTTGAAATACATTTCTGCCAGTTTTTCCGCTTTACTTCTTCGAATAAGGCAATGGTTTTATCTATATATATATGTATTAATTGTTGATTCTATTTTTATTTTATTTTTTTTGAGAGGTCTAAATATTTTAATTTTGATTTTGTTTTTTATTTCATTAAAATTATTTTTGTATTAACCCACTTAAACAAAATTTGGATATAAATATCTGGTAAAATAAAATTAATTGATAAATTAATTATTAGATAAAAAAATTGATGTCAAAAAAATATTTCTATATTAATTACCGTTCTAAAAAAATCATTTAATTAAAGAAAATGCATATTTTTAACAACTGATATTTTTTAAAAGGAACTATTTTTACAGAGGTGTGATTAGAAGGTCTTATCCTATTCAATATAAAAAAAATCGAAAACGGTCAAAAAGATAACAATGAGTTCCGCATAAAATTTTTGATTTATTAAATAAAAAAAAATAAAACGCATGCGTGTAACGCAGCGGCCCCAGAAACTGTGACTACCTGTGAAGCCCACTGGGCGGTCCGGCAACTCACCTGGCTGGCCAGTTTAGTTCAGTCCATCTATAGTCCCCGTAGATTGAACAACATAATACCTATAAGGTCAGTCTTTTACACTATACTATGCAATAACATGTGGTATAAATTTATGGCAGTGATTATTGACACAAGTGAGTGACATAGTGTGTGTATGGCTAGTGTAAATAGTGAACTTTTAACATAGGATACACGAAAATCATACAAAGCTGCTTCTAAAAACTAAAGGTAAAGACACCCTTTCAGTTGACTACAAATATTTACTCAATACAACCTGTTTTTAAACTTTATTTGACATCTTATTATACCAAATATATTTTCTATTTTTTTAACTGCGTAAAATATATTTGAATATTTGAAAATAATTCAATTAGGAATATATAATTAAAATTATAGATTGAGATCTTGTCAGGGAAATTTAGCGCCAATTGATAAAAACTTTGATTTTAAAATCCTACAATTAGAGTTTTAGATGTTTTAAACAAACAAACAAACACTGGCTTTAAATGAGGGTTGTTAAATTTAATTGTGCCAAGGCAAAATTAAGTAAAATCTCGTCTTTAATACTAATACAACACTGGCAAAGACGCACTATCAATTTACTAAATTTTGCAGGTTCCACAGGTGATTTAACAATATTTTTTAAATGCCGTATATGTTATGACACATTGCTCTAGATTGAGCAGTAACAAGTTTTTTTTTCCCTAAAACAAAACAGTTATACTCGATTTAATTATGTCTATTTAAAGCAATTGCGATGGATTCTGATATAGGGAAGTTGTTCAAGTTTAACTTTTAAGTACAAAACGAATATTTTAAAGGGTCTAGCTACTCGTTTTAATGTTGTTCAATGAATTTCGCTCATCCGTTTTGAAACTTTTCCTTCTTATATAGGTATGTATGTATATATTCGAGTTTTAAAAATTCCTAAAGGTTATCATAATTAAAATAATATTACCAGTAGGTAATGATTCTATTATTGTTAAGACGGTGAAATGTAATTTACCTATTTAAAAACCTAAAACTGTACAACTTGACAATAAAGTTTTATTGTACAAATCATTTTGAATTATATTATTGTTTAAATGACGTAAAACTACAAAAAAACAATTTGTTTTCGTGTTATTGTATTATAAAAATATATAAACTAAAGAAGTTTGTTCTGGTAGTTTATTCTTTTATTTTTTAAATTTCCAGGTAGAAACCACAATTATTTTTTTTTAAATATTGTACAATATTGTTTTTTAAAGAACCAAAGACATTTCAATACAAACAAACTGAGTTAACCAGATAAGAATTTCGAAAATTGTTTTATTAAAAATTTTTGAATTAAAATCAGTTTCTATACTCGCAATTATTATAAATAAACGTAAATAAAAAGTTTTGTAAACTTTGTTATTTTAGATTTTTTTAATAGATAAGAATATATAGATAAAAGAAGTATCTGTAGAAAATATACATTATTTATTTTTAAACACAGTAAATTTTTATCTGACGTAGTATGTATTATATTTTTATTGGCGTATATGGTTGTCTGTAATGTACATAATTTGGCACGTAATTAAATTTATTGCTTTTGAACCGCGTTAGAATTGCCAGATTATCCAATTAAACAATTCGTGGTAAACCTTACTTTCTTGGTTTTTAATTAAATTTTAACAAGATTTTATATCTTAATTAGCTGATCATTTTATTTTAAGAAGGTTTATTAAATAAAAATATATGTAAAAATTAATAGAAGAAGCTATATCGAATCTACTTAAGATTTAGATAATCTACATCCTCTTAAAAATAAATGTCTAGACTTGATTATTAGTTGGTACGAAATAAAGTTGAAGGTATAATTATTTATTCTTTAAGTCATTAAAATATGGTAGTTTATTTAATTTAAAAATTATTTATAACTTAATTTCTGTTTGTATGACTTTTCTACATTCATTTATTACTATAATAATATATTTCCAGTTATTTAGCACTTTCAATATATATCTTTATTTAATTAATGATTCTGATTTATAATCTGGTTTTCTTAATTAAGATAATGACAATCATAAGTTTGAACGTACCAGTATTTAATCTTAACGCAAAAAGTAGGTATATAAAGTTGTTTTGTAATAAAATCATCTTGATCTTTCGATATTTAATTTAAAGTATTATATTTGATGAATATCATGCAAGCATACCATAAATTGCTTTATTTATATGGAGAAACTAGCCATATTTGTAGTAGTTCTAATCACTTTGTAGGATCTTACCTACTATTTGCGCCTTTCGTAAAATAAGTTGACTTTTAATAAAACAAGATAAATTCATTCTGAAGAATTGGAATCTAGAAAAAAATGATTTTTGAAACATATTATTTTATTTGTAATTTTATGTATCAAATGCATTTATTTACAATATTATATGTACAGAGATATGTACTCGGAAATTTCATTGACTAACCCAAATCTATTACTAAAGTAGTTTTCTATATAGACCAGGGAATAGAAAAAACTTGTTTAGGACGAAAAATTATTTACGTATTTGACAAGTGTTTTGTATAGGAAGCAATCCTACTCCTTCTCAAACATAGATTTGGTGTTTTTAACTTCCCGCTAAAAAAATTAAAATTTTTTCTAAAATCGGGAAGTTATTGGTTTTACCCCGTTTTTCGAAAATCGAGTTTTCATCGGATCTCAACGTTTTGAGGTATTTGGAACCTCCCCTGACTATTTTTACGAGTGTGCCTGTATGTACGTGTGGATGTGTGTGTGGATGTATGTAAACCTCTTATAACTTTTGAACGGCTTAACCGATCGGAATGAAATAAAAAGTGTTCCAAAGAGTTCCATCTAACTTAAATTCCCTGTAAGTTTGAACCGATTCGAACCGGTAGATTCCGAGAAATTTCAAAAAAAAACGAAAAAAACAATTGGTAAAAATGATGTTTTTTGGGCATATCTTTTTGGCTATTACATCGATCAATTTCATAACCTAATCAGCTCTCAAGCTTAAAAAAACACGTCGAATGCCGTTTTGCAAATTAAAATCGGTTGATTCGTTCGTGAGATATCGTTGTCGAAAAATTTCAAAAAAAAGTGTTTTTTTTAAACTTAGAGGTTTTTCGACAAATCGATTTTGCACTTCCTGTAACATTTTTAGGTCTCAAAAAACTGCGTCGAATGCCATCTTGAACATCAAAATCGAATAACGCGTTAAAAAGTTATGGCTTTTTAAACATTTTAAAAAAAGTCAAAAACGTCAAAATACGTCACGTTACTATAGCTTTTTGGTTAAAACTAGCGGCTAGCGGGAAGTTGCAAGGATGGCCTTTAAGGTCAACCTCTTTTCGAATTTTTTTAGTTATTAACAAACTAAATACATTAATGAAAATTTTTACCAATTCTTTTAAATGCCGTTTTACAAAATCATCTAACTCAACTTTTGTAATTAAACAGAATAATGAAAATTAAAAATAAGTTTTGTGAAAATGCATTTTAAATAATTTTTTGGTCCTCCGTCCAGAAACAATACTATGAATTACTTCAAAATCGTCCGGAAAATGACATTTTCCGGCCTAGGCCGGCAAAGTAGCTTTTAGATTATCTAAAGAGGTGGCGCTATGAGTCATCAAAAATACATAATGAATAATACAAATTTTAATTAAATTTATTTAAAAACAGCGTATAATATACTAAACTAATAACTTTTTCTAAAGGTAACCAGGATTCTAATTTACATTTAATTTCTCTCACAACTTTTATTTTCAATTTGACATTTATGTCAATTTACAACTACTTGTATTCGATTATGAAAATACATATCTCGATTTTATTTTTGCTCATTGAACTAAAACAGTTCATTGTCCCTGCTATTTTTATATAAATGTATTAGATATTAATGTTAATATTTTCAATATAACAATTTTTACTGTGTTGCTTATTAGCAAAGTATTCGTATGTATAAAAATTAAGGATCTTGAAATGGATTATCAGAAAATCATTTCTTATTACTAATTCTTTTAATCGTGCAATAGATGTCAATAAACATCTAATCTTGTATGTCATAAAGTAAAAAAAATTGAATTTTTGAAAATATTAAAAATTAGTCGGACCAAAAAATAGTGTGTGTTACACGTCCGGGAAATGTTTTGCAAGTGTTCGTATTGTTTCGCCTCGGTGCTACGCACCTCGGCTACACAACTTTACTCGCTCTTGCAAAATGTCATTTTCCGTCTTTGTGTCACAAATAACTATTATATGCATCAAAAAGTAGGTCCACTGGTAGTTGATAAACTTGATAAAATCAACCCATCAACTAATTTAAATTTAATTTCCAAACAACATTTTTGCAACAACAGTCAAAAAAAGATTTAGAATACAGCAATTGTATATATTGTATACAAAAACTATTTAAAAGTAGAAGGGTCAAACTATCATTATGAATACACAAAAGGTTTACAAAAAAAGTTTTTGCTTTAATGTAAAGTATATTGTTTTTAATATATTTTTATTTATTTAAAGGAAAATAAATAGTTTATTTCTAAATAGAAGATAAAATAGTTTTTTTGTCATATTTTTATTATTCATAATGATAATTTGGCCCTTCCACTTGTCATATACCTGTTCATTTTCCTCTTAATTTTTTATTTCCCTCTTCTCTCTCTTTATCAGGTCCTGTGCTATTTGAAACCACTTTCTCCCTACACTCTCTCTTATCGCCTTTGGTTTCCCTAGGTCTCTATTGCACAATTCGTTTTGACCATCCTTCGTTTTCCTGTCTTGCTACATGTCCCACCCAATTTTATTTCTGACGAGCAATATATTCTATGACATCATCCACCTTTTTCTTCTTTCTGATATTCTCATTTTTAATATTTTCTCTTTTGCTTACTTCCAGCATACTTCTTTTTCTCAATTGATCTTTGAGTTGCTCTTAATTTGTTGGCACTGTTAACGGTGAGGGTCATGGTTTCCATACCATAAGTCATAACTGGAATAATGTATGCGTTGAAGACTCTTTTTTTAGGTTGATAGGGATCTTGGGATTTTTAAGCGTATTGTAGTATAGGTATATATATTCATTGACTTCTACTTGTTGTCCATCTAAAAGTATACCGCCTTATTCCGGAGTCATAATTTTGGCTTTGCCGATTTTTATTTCTAGTCCAATCCGACTTCGTTTTCAATTCTGTTAGCATTTCTACAAGTTATTTTTTTGTACTGCTGTAAACCGTAAGTTTACTTATACAAATTTAAATTTATTTCCCTTTGTATTACAGAACATCTATAAACTACTTTTTTCAGTGTATAGATACACTCTAATAATACATACAAAACTGTTATTTGGAGTTTTAGATTTATAAGTTATCTTAAAAAACCTTCTGGAAGTGGTTGACCCTGACATGATGGTTAAAAATTAAATTGAATATCAGTTTTTAAAAAAACCGGTAGCTTTATTAAGAAAGAAAGTCTAATCTAAATTCATTTTAATAAAAACGTTGATATATTTTAAGACGATTACCTAAAGAGCTTGAATGATATTTGTTTCTGAATAAATAAATGCAAATGTCATGTTTGGCTTATTAAACTAATCAACAAATTAAAAATTTAGTCTGAAAGAGAATGTGTACAACTACCAATTATCCCATAAAAAAATATTTAAATAATATTCGTCGATTTTTTGCTTCGTCTAATATGGCAAAAAAAATTGCTAGATATGTAATATTATGAAGTAATAAATCTATTTGAATTGTAAATTAAGTCATTTCGTTTTTTCATGGATTATATATGATGATTGTATACCACAGTTTTTTTTTAATCAGAATATTCTCTTCTAAATCGTAATTGGTTCTTTTAGTGATTTATATTTCTCATAAAATCTTCGTCACTACCTACCTTGATTACATATAAAGACGCGAAAGGCTCTAACCCATATAAAATCTATCTTTAATTTCATAGTTATTACGTTTGTTTTTCTTACAAGGCTCAGTCAAATTAAATTTTGTGAAGAATACCTTAACTGCGGATTACGCACAGGGCGGTTGGATCTTTGAGAGGTATAACCTCCGAAAAACTGAAATAACGAACCGAACGAGTCGCGAATTATCTATACTTATAATAAATCTGTAGAGTGGTCAATTCTGTACATGAAATATATTTCCAAAATAACTCTCAGGGGTTGATTAGGGATCGATACTGATGCCAAAAATGAAATCAGTAAAATTTTTGTCTGTCTGTCTGTATAACCGTTATAGAAACAAAAACTACTCGACGGATTTTAACGAAACTTGGTACAATTATTTTTCATACTCCTGAGCTGGTTATAGGATACTTTACATCACGCTGCAATCAATAGTAGCAGAGCAGTGAAGGAAAATGTTAGGAAAACCACTTTTACGGTGTGGGGGGAGAAATTTTTATACAACAATCTATACGTCACGCGAACGACGTCGCGGGTACATCGATATAGAACCCAAAAATGTGGTTAGATTTTTTGTTGTACGTCTGTCTGTCTATCTAAATGTTTTTGCGCGCATCACATGGAAACTACTGATTTGATTCGATTGCGGTTTTCACATATGTATTTGTCTTCTTTTAACTTAACATCTGGTGTATAAAAATTTCTCCTCCCACACCTTACGGATGCACCTAGTACCTAATAAGTGTATATATTACAATATATTGTACTGAGTTATATTTATATATACAATACTTACTTTCCTTCTTCATTTTTATATGTTTATCATATTTCCTTCAAAATAAATATAAATAGTAGTATGTTCGGTCAAATAGTACGTCAGTGCTTTCCTTCCTCGGTGGTTTCCAAAATGCCTCATCTGGTTTTTTTATCTTTTAAAATATTGCCCTTATTTAAAATTTTAAAATCTTTTTAAGGTCAACTCCGAATTTATGGCATTAGGGCAAATTTTATCCCAAATCCCCAGAAAAAGGTTTTATTGGCATGTTATTATATCTCTTTAAATTTATTTGCAGAAATAAAATAAATTGGGGTTTGAAGCAGGTAAACGTATAATATTTACTTTTCTATGAATAGAAGGATCATTGGAGAAAGTTCTATTGTTGTTAATCGGTCTCTAATGTTATCAACCTGCTTATTGTGTTTAATAATTTGATTTTTGTTTGGATAATGTATATTTTAAAATTTTAGTATAATACTATCATATAGGAAGTTTAAAAAGTATAGAAATTATAATAAAAGTGTACTGCTTCAATAGAATGCCGTCATTCTGAACTCATTTTTAAACATGGAATCTTAACATGAATATGACGTTTGATGTAAAATAAGTATCATAAAAAAATTAAATTATATGTTAATCAAATTTTAAAAGTATCAAACTTGTTAATAATCTACCGGAAATAACAGTATACTGAAGTGGCTATTGGTAATTTATTGCCGGATAATTGAAAGAGTTGATTAGTTCAAATAAAAAAAAAGCCACACCTGATAAGGATTGAAGTCAAAGCTTCAAATCGAGGGTCCAGTACGTTAAAACCCACGGTTATACCTATCAAATTAATCGATATAATAATTATTTAACTGCAATATAATTTACTGAAATTTAAAAAAAAATAAAAACGGATTTTATATGTAGTAATAGAAAAAGTCAAGTACTTACATAACTCGTATGCAATCGCTCTTCCACCTCCATATAACGGTCATACGAACCGAAGGCTTTCGGCTCGGATAACAAACTTTTCCACTCGCATGAAATATAGCACAAATCCGTACTCACCATAATTGTCACCATTTCATTACATTTAAAATTGCCAGAGTAATGGATTTGGCATTGCAATATAAAAATTGTGAGTAAACAGTATTGGTGATTTTTCGAGGATATTGAGTTGAAAAATTGCCAATGAAGATCTGAATTTTAAGTAGCTAAAACTTTTCCATTAAAACACATGTTTTTAAACGCGCAATTGAAAAATGGTGGTTTAGAATTATAAAAAATTAACGAAAATTTCTTAGTCAAAATGCTTTGTATATAAATTCTTCTAATACCTATGCAGTTACTACTACAGTATATTTCTATATTATTGATTAGTTTTTAACAAGTCCATATAGTAGTCGGTTGAAAAATAGATAATAAGTTTGGACAAAGAACTACAATAGAAGCACAACCAGCGGGTACCGTTTCGTGATAATTAGAATCATATAAAGGGTTACTCTATTCTTGTAAAACTACGTGAGACAACTATTGCCTACGCAGGTAAGTATAGGAAAATGGACAGCTAACGTGGTCGAGGGGATATTTAGACCCATATAGAGTGTCTAGTCCAGGACCTGACCGAATCCAAATTATTTACGATTCTCTTTGAAAGTTTTATAATATTCGTTGTTTTTAGAATATCTTCAATTTATATTAAACAATATAATATATATCTAAACCAAAAAAGTTATTTCTAGAATTTTTTTAATCTCCCCTGTACCTGTTAAAGCGTATTTACACCAAACGAATCGTTAAGTTTTTTTTGTGTTCTTGTTTTCATGAAACGGGCTAAGTTTTGTTTTTATTTTCGGTCCTTTTTCACTAGTTGTTACGAGGGACATTTTTTCAAGAAGAAAGCAAAATTTATATAGAAAAAGATTTTTTTATTGTTAGTTGTGGTTGCTTTATGCATAAAACTTGCGTTATAACCAAACCAATTGAGTGTAAATCGCTGACCAACACCAAATGTTTTTCTTTTTCTTTTTTGGTATCAAACAACTGGCTAATTGCTTTATATGATCCATTCTTTTAATGCTGTTTTTATAATTGCCATCCTTCTGGTCCCACAAATTTCCTTGTTCCCTGAATCCATCTATTCTTGTATATATTTCTTCAGTGATCCATTGCTTTTTCAATGTTTTAGACATGATCTGGAAAAACCATTCTACTTATCAAATTATTCAGCGTTTCCAAATAAATTGCCTACGCATCTATTAAAACATACTTTATTTGCTTACATAATAATTTGGTAAAAACTTCGTAATCACTACTCAGAACAACAAGAAGAAATATTAAGTCGAAAAAAAACACATTCCGCCTGTATCCATTAGACAGACCAAGTTTCAAAACCCATCGAAACACGCCAGTCTTCAATAAGTTTGCGAACACTTGTGAGTTCTATTTTTTTTTCGGCACGAGTTTGTGTTTTATTTATTTTTGTTCGTTTGGTGGAAAACCGCTATTATAGACCAGTATATGTAATAAAAAACATAAGACGATTTTGTGATTAAACAGTTTACGAGCGCGCATAAAAATACATTTGTTCCACTTTGTCTATCGAAAAATCTTATTAAAGTTGTTTTTCTAACGACGGTCCTGATTTAAAGAACTTGTAAGTTTTATAGCCGCAGGTCATTTGGGCTTTATCTAACCCTTATATCAAAGTCCAGCGAAGGTACAACGACAGAGGCCCTTATTGTCGCAGACTTTATATTTACCCTAACAATTTTGACTGTGGTTGTTTTAATTTTTGTATACAGAGACTAGAAAAATTCCTTCTACTCAACCGTATTTTATAATAGGTACCTACCTACAGAATTTTCAACAAATATTTGAGATTTTATTTTATTATATAATAATTTTCTAACCAGCATTGAATTAAAAAATTGCCCTGTAAATCTGTAATTTTTTAACAAAACCAGCTTCTGCTCCTTGTCGTGGTTACAATAGTTTTTAATTATTTTTCAAAAAATACATTTTAAATTATTAATAGAAAAATATACTGTACAAATATCGCTTTTATAGACATCCACTTGAAATTTTTCAAGGGAGTACAAAATGTGAGAAAATCTGAATCTCTTTTTCAGGTAAGCTAAAAAACCGGGCAAAAACAGCCGAAGCAACAAGAATTGGACTAGTTTTTTAAACGCCACTTCAAAAATTTAAAGTTACATATTTCATTTTAAAATTAAAATATCTAAAAATACTTGATACATACACGATTTTAGGATAATTCAGAGACCAAACCACCAATAGTTAATAAAAGTAAAACAATAAAATTTAGATAGATATTACAACATACACACAAATAATACTTTTTATATCCCTAAGCTCAATTATGATAGTAACTTGCTCGATTTAAATAACTTTAATTTATCGATTCAGGATGTGTTTAATGGAATGTCTCATGTTAAATCTAAGACGTCTTCTGATCCGGATGGGGTACCATCACTGTTGCTGAAGAAATGTATTTGTACTTTGGTCACTCCGATATACTTATCACTTATTTTCTATATCACTTAATACTGCTGTCTTTCCTAATTCTTGAAAAAATAGTTTTGTTACACCCATTTATAAGTCAGGAAATAGGGAGGACATTAGTAACTACAGAGGAATATCTATTCAGGCTGAAATACCAAAGTTGCTCGATAGATTAGTATCAACACAAATTGCTTGCTCGGTTAAGAATAGTGCCCTTCAACAACAGCATGGTTTCTCACTGGGTAAGTCGACAATCACTAATTTACTGTGCTACCAAAACCAAATATTAAATGCTTTTGAAAGTCGGCTGCAGATGGATACATTATACACAGATTTTTCAAAGGCATTTGATCGTGTTAACCATAATCTGTTAATCGCCAAGCTTGCTCAATTAGGGTTCCATGATCATATATTAAAGTGGCTGTACAGTTTTATTTCCGGCAGAACGCAGTGTGTTAAGATTAATAATTTTATTTCTAATTTAATAAAGGTTCCTTCTGGAGTACCACAGGGTTCTCATTGCGGACCTATTTTATTCAATTTATTTATTGCCGACATTGCGCAAGTTTTGCATAGGGCAGATTATCTTTTGTTTGCCGATGATCTAAAGATTTTTAAAAAAATATCACATTTTAATGATTGTATTACTCTGCAGAATGTGGTAGATAGATTGTATAACTGGTCAGTATCAAATTTACTAGAATTAAATATTGAAAAATGCTTCGCAATAACGTTCACAAGATGCTTAACAAACTACTCTTTTGATTACAAAATAAATGACAAAATGATTAAAAGAGTAGATGAGATACGAGATCTTGGAATCTTATTTGATGCTAAATTAACTTTTAAAAGTCACATTGACAACATTTCATCCAGAGCTTTAAAGAACCTAGGCTTTTTAATAAGAAACAGCAAGGATTTAGCAGTTAACAGTATCAGACTTATTTACTTATCCCTTGTCAGGTCAATTTTAGAATATGGTTCAGTAGTTTGGTGTCCACTTTATAAGTGTAATGTTGCAAGTATTGAACGAGTTCAAAGGAGGTTTGTTAGGCATTTTGTATATAAGTTAGGCATCAATTGGAGTGATATAGAATACGGGGAAGCTTGTAATATAACTGGTCTTTCGTCTCTCGAAAAGCGAAGGCATGATGCGGATTTGTTGTTCTTGTTTAAGTTATTGAATGGAGTGGTAAATTGTCCAGAACTTCTGGCCTTATTTCAGTTTAATATTGGATCTAGGGCTAGAAATAGACCATTACTTTACGAACATGTTCATTTAACTAATTATGGGCGCCACAGTCCAGTGGCGCGTTTATCCTGTGAACTAAATAACCTGCCCTTTCATTGTGACATATTTTTCAATTCGTTTTTTATGTTCAAAAAATTATTACAGCAATCATAACGCTAAAGCTATTTGTACTATTCAGGATGTGATTTTTTTTTCTATTATCTTTTGTTAGACTTACTATTTTATATATATTTTTTCTATTTCTATTATTGTTTGAAATGGTTTAGCCGTAAATAAAGTACTTTTTTTTTAAATAAATGGTATCTATACAAAAATCAAGTTAACTCTACTTTAGAGAGAAGAAAGTAACAACTTTCCTCCCAAGTTAACAATTCGTTACTTACCAAACTTCGAGTATAGGCTGGTAAATCATATATTTATTTTAGCCTGTATGTATTTCACTTGAACAAGCTGTGTAAATCTATATTTTATAATTTAAAATTAAGGTCGAATTTCATGACTTTTCTATGGGAATGGTGTTTTGTTTGAGAAATCCTTAATTGGGGACCTCCATAAAATTTTATTGGTTTTAATATTATATTTGGAAACGTGCCGAAAAAAAAGCTTACCTGTTCTCCTTTGGGGGTTGAAACTCGAAGAAGATTAGGAACAAAATTTAACCATTTTTTGTATCAATACGTAAATAACTTAAGCGAAATGTTTTATAGCACAAACCAGAACTTACTTATATTTTCGTTGAATTTTTGAAATATATTTAATTATATGAAAAAACTGTTAGAGGTTTTATAGTTGCTTAAAGAATTATCTGAATCAGAAAAAAATCCAAGAACAATACAAATAACGATTATTTATCAAACCAAATTAAACAGATCAAAAACAAGATTTCCCAAGAAGTTCCCAAACAAGATCATATAATTTGTCATTGAATAATTATATAGAAATTCTGCATTTTATTTGCAAACCTTGTCAGTGACATTGTAAGGATCAGTAAA
Organism: Altica lythri; assembly: GCA_964028335.1. Lineage (NCBI taxonomy): Eukaryota > Metazoa > Arthropoda > Insecta > Coleoptera > Chrysomelidae > Altica > Altica lythri. The sequence goes on from OZ034800.1 coordinate 69,830,214, forward strand.
CATTTTTGAGCAGTTGCAAATCTTTGACTTACGTGTAAGTACAAGTTTTAAAACAAGTTTATTAAATTAATTTACCTAATTGGCATTACCCTAATAGTGTAGTTTATATGCAGTAACAGAACTGATAGATGAAAATTTATAAGAAATTAATTCAGATAACTATTAATATATGATTTAAATTTATATTTCTTATTACTAAAAAAATATTCGTAATTAGCAGATTCGCTATGAAACAAGATTATTCAAATAAAGTGTATAGTTTATTCCAGTGGGAGAAATATTTTTATTATTGGACTTTTAAGAATACAATTTATATATCCGTTAACTTGAATGGATATTTAGTTTGTAATAATGATTAAATTTTTGCGAAAAACATCACTAAATCTAAGGCTGAAATAATATAAAAAACTATGTAAATGTACGTGAACAAAAACAAGACATGTTTCGATAAAATCTTATTAAATTTAAAAACATTTGTGGGCTTTACTGAAAAAATCAAGATTGTAAAAAATATATCTCAACTAGCCTTGTTACTAATTTCTGTTATCTACGCCTATGACTTTAAACATGCAAAAACCGTACTGTTAACGTTTATAAATGTTATGTAATCTACAACTTACGGCACGGGTATTTTATCTACTCCTTTGACATTTATTGTCAAAGGAGTAGAGAACAGTACAGTACGTACGTCATATATTCTTTAGAGATGTAAAATATTTAGAATTAAAATTAAAATATTGAGTCGTAGATAAAGCATAGTACGTAACTCGAGTGGTAAGAGGTATTACGTACTCGTGTAATTACGCACTCGCCGCTACGCGGCTTCGTGCGTAACTTTTCCACTCGTACGTAATATTCTACTTACCACTCTTGATACGTAATATACTATAATGTACGGCCAACCGTTGTAATACTATTGAAATATTAAATATGAAAAAAATTGACATTTCTTAACAATACTTCTAAAGCTTTTAATAATATCGTTAGCAGGGAATGTCAAATAATAATGTAATAAATATATTTATAAAAAGAGAGAAGCCAATGTATCCTAATGGGGTTGCTGGAACTTGATAATAATATAATACAAGGTTTGAATCTGACAATAGATTGATTCACTTTAACTTATTTTTTTGTGTTTTACACAATTACACTAGTTCGTTTTACAATTGTAGAGTTACACACTCGTCGATTTTTTTCAGTTATTTATATACTGCTTTATACCACTCTTGTTATGTAATATATAATTAATAAATATATCTACATTTATTCAACTGCTTATCTACTATGAGGCAGTTATTTAAACACAAAAAAATTGATAGTCGTGGGACCAACCAGTAGTCTCTACTCGACATATAAAAATCAGTTAACAGATAACAGCTTGCTTTAATGGTTTTCATCTTTTCAATTTGCCACAGACTATTTTTTCAATTATGATTTTTCCAACATTATTGCAGTTTTCCGTCAATTTTAAAAAAAGTTACTGTGTTTTTATGAGCATTTTTCCAATTTTCTAAGATATTTCACACAATTAAGTATGACAATAAATAATGTAACACTTTTTGTTGGCCATTTTCTTAACGTTTACCACGATCACCAGAACGTATCATAAAAAGCATAGCTTCAACAATGATTCAAACACAATAACTGAAATTCGATATAACTATACTTATACGTGTGAATCTGATTATATATGTACCTGTATGTAAAATAAGTCAGTCATGTAATGAACTGTCGTATACATGCGCGTTTTTCCCTTACCAAAACGTCTCACATGAAGCATAGCTGATTTGCGTTTATGATTTATTAATAATTTAATAATATTTTACAGCATTTACGAATCATATACATTACAAATATTACAATTAGGAGATACCTACATAGTAAACATCTAAGACAGATAAAGGAACAGGAGCAGGGGTGTTTGGACCTAGAACCAAATACTCAGAATCTCAGAAAGCTTGGGTACGTACCCAAGCATCTTTCAAGCGGAGGTATAGAATTTAACATTGAAAGGAACTATCGTAGACAGAAGATTGTAATCATGTCAGGCAGTCAAGCAGCCATCAAAGCTCTGAACTCAGATACAATCAGTTCAAAAATGGTCTGGAAATGCCTAGGCAAATTAAATGAACTAGGATAAAATAACACTGTTACCCTCCTATGGGTTCCAGGACACGTAGGATTAGAAGGAAATGAAACAGCAGACAAGCTGGCAAAAAAAGAAGCTGAAACCCCATACCTGGGACCAGAACCATCCTGTGGAATCAGCAGTAGTACAATCTTAGAAAAACTAAGGAAAAAAATGGATAGCAAAAAATTCAAGTACTGGAACGATCTAGAAGGACTAAGACAATCGAAGACGCTCCTGGGAAACTATAACCAGAAGAGAACTCACAGCTGTCTTAACCTGAGTAAGAAAAACCTCCGATTTATAACAGGAATACTAACCGGTCACTGTCGATTAAGAGGACACATGAAGAAACTAGGATTAGTAGATGAAGCAAACTGCAGATTCTGTGAGGTAGAGGATGAAACCTCAATACACATACTTTCAGAATGCATGGCATTAAATACTTCTAGGGTCAAATACCTAGGGTCATACGAAATAGAAAGGGAAGAACTACCTAATTTAAAGCCGAATGATACTTTCTAAGGAAGATAGGACTAGAAGAGCTGCTATAAGTCTGAGGAATCATCAGAAATATAGCAAGAAAAGTGGGACACAATAGATCTTATAGGTCGCAGGTGTATCTGTTACCCCTAACACCATACATACATAGTAAACACAGTAAACGTCAAAATAAGGAAATTTCAAGTAAAAACATTCCAACTCCCTTCACTCTCAACTCACGTACTTCTTCTCCTGTATATGCATAGCACATTAAATTACAAGAGAAAAAAGTCGATCATCATTCTCAATATCTATGATATATGGCCCTCTGAGTAATGTATAATATTTTTGTCCCTATCTGGTCGAAAATTCGCTGCACAAATCCGACAAACATAGTTAATCCCGGCATTTACTCTGTTTTATCCCTAAATACATATCTGGTTGGACAATCGATTTTCAGCGGCAATATATAGGGAGGAAAGAAAACCTTTTTTTAGCGTCAAAACTATTTAAATAGTTGTGTGCTGATATAGTTACGAAATAATGTATAACACAATTACTTACAGGCACTTACTTGCATCTAAGCTGTCTGTTAATAATACACGTAGGTATTTTTATTACTTTATTGGTCTTTTTGTTTAAAACTATAATCTAATAATAATTGTTTTAGTTATGGATTAAATGATAAAAATATAATTAAACCTGTAAATTTGTGGCTCGGGGTTAAATACAGATAAATTATAGCTTGGTTGTCTGCAAACATTCTGAAATTTTCATGGTATTAAAATACGTACCTAGATGAGTTATTATTATAAAATGTAACCAACAAGGACTACCCATCACTATATAAGGTATAATTTTCATTAAAATTGTGCTACACTTTTATATTCAAAAATGAATCTCGGTAGGCTGTAATTACTTTTAAACTACTTAACAGGTTAATCGACGATATATCAATTGGTAGACTATTATTTTCAAAACCGGATGGTCGCTAATAGTTTTGAGCTTTAATCACATGTGTTGTAGATATCATTTTTTTTTTAATGGTGATTTATACGCGATTATTGTAACAAATTCTTAAGATCTAATTTCTTTGAGAATAAATCTTTAATGAATGCAACTTCAGGAGGAAATAAGAATTATTAGTGTCAGATGAGATATTTTAATGGAACAAACTATTTATAACATAGTTTTAAAGCAAAGATCTTAATGGTATGTTCGGAAGAGGTATTGCGACAGAAAAATTTTGACAAAAATAATAAACTGAACTTTCTCTTTCCTCTATCTGGCGTTGTTTCTATTTTGGAGTAATTTTTAGTTTATCTTTTTATGTTTCCATCGGAATTTATCGAAATTCACATGTTTTTGAAGTTAGACTTCTATTCATGCACTTGATTTGTGTGGGGTTAAATGGAAAAATCATTACATATGTAATGGTTTGAGTAAGAGAGAGACAGAAACACATATAAGGTATATTGGTCGGTAAAAACAAAGTTGAAATATTTACCACATGTTTAGTCATAACTATAAGTCCTTTAAATATCGTTTAAACATTCAGTACATTGAAAAGAGATAGATATACAAAAAACAGTCTGAGCTAATGTTTTGGAATATCAGAGTGACGTGTTTGACAGATTATTTTATAATTCTGTCACGTATAAAAGTAAACATATAAAGTTTAGTATTTTATATTAATAATATTAATAATAATATTCAGTAATGAGTATTGTATTGTAGTCCATACTACCGTCACATGGTTGCATTATATCCTGCACTATGCTTTTGAGGTTGTTCGCTACATAAACAGAGTTTTTAAGAATAGTCCAAAAGTGTATTCCGAACAGACAATAGATAGAAAAATTACAACTCGGTAAGTATTCCAAATGGGTTCAATTTATCTACTCGGGGTTTTTGGGGTCGCTAAACACAAATATCATTATGTCGAAAGTCTCCGCGGCACTTGGTGCCTAGAGTATTTACCTCTTCTCCTATAGGTCAGTAAAAATAGCATTTAACTTTGCACTAAATTTCCGATCCAAATTTCTTTTTTTATAAGGTTTCGGATAACTTACTGAGTATAAGATCACAAAATGCTGACAGATCCAGGTGACGCTAGAGGCGCCATCTTGAAAAAACGTTTTCGGCCGATATCTCGGAAACTATGCACTTTAGAGCAAAAGTCATATAGACCATTATTATAGAAAATAAAATTTTGCATCTTTCGTTTTTAGCAAACTTTTTTGTAACACTTACCGTTTACGATTTATGGCCCATTTAATAAACCGATTTTTCGAATGCAGCCAATAACTCTTGAAAGATTAGATTAACCAATAAAATGCATCAATCCATTTTTAAAGATTCGTTTATTCTCTACAACTTTTGTTTTAAACTTTTTTCTCTAATGTCCATAGTTTTTGAGTCATAGGACGTTTTATGTTGGACTACCGAGCGAAAAGTTGAAAATTTCAAGATACGCATAGAATATAATAGTACAAATTCAACAAATAAATTAAAAAAAATATCCCGATTGTTTATGTAGTTAACAAATAATAGTTCAATTCCTTACCTGTAATAGTAACAAACATTTTTTTATTTTACTTAATTATATTTCGCTGCCGCGTCACCCGCCGAGCGTCGACATTTCTTCATTAAACGTCCTATAACTCAAAAAGTATAGACATTAGAAAAAAAAGTTTAAAACAAAAGTTGTACAGAATAAACGGATCTTTAAAAATGAATTAATGCATTTTATTGATTAATCTCATATTTCAAGAGTTTTTGGCCGCGATCGAAAAACCGGTTCATTAAATGGGCCATAAATCGTAAACTGTAGGTTTTACAAAAAAGTTTACTTAAAATAAAAGATGCAAAATTTTATTTTCCATAATAATGGTCTATATGACTTTTGCTCTTAAGAGCTTAGTTTCCAAGATATCGGCCGAAAACGTTTTTTCAAGATGACGCCTCTAGCGTCACCTGGATCTGTCAGCATTTTGTGATTTTATGCTCAGTAAGTGATCCCAAATCTTATAAACAAAAAATTTTGGATCGGAAATTTAGTGCAAAGTTGACCCGAAAAAACGGCTATTTTTACTGGCGTACTAGTGTTTTATGTAAATTCTATACAAAATTACATTTGGAACTCGGCTGTTTTTTGGGTCGCTGAATACGAATATGATAATGGGGATGATGTCCGAAACACCTGGTACTTAAGACGGACCTCGTCTCCAGAAAATGTTATGCAAATTTGATACAAAATGAATGTGTACTCGGTACTAGGAGGTTTTTGAGGTCGCTGAACACGAATATCATATAATGATTTTGTTGAATCATTCGCATAAAAATTTATGAATCCGGGCACGTGCATAGAAGTATAACTTCTGCCGGCAGTCCCACTGACTGCCACACCCTTTTTTTATATTAATTTGTATGTCAGTAAAAAACAAAATTATTATTGTTACAATTTCCTACTTATGTGTAGTTTTTAAAAGAAATTAAACATATATTTTACATCTTCCTAACAGTGTTATTAACTGAAATAAAATTAAAAAATCATCCCAAAAGTTTACTTTTGATTTATCACATTCTGTGTTTATTCTTAAAATATGCTACCTGTCCACTGTCAAAATCATTTAAAATATAACCGTTATCTACTATATGTATATTCGATTTTACGGCATATTATTGAGTAATCTTTTAACTTCGAACTTCCTCTCACGCCCATATTTGCATTTACTTGATGTTGTGCAATGGATAACTATTTTCTAAGGCCCATTCACATTTGATACATTTCAACGGTATTGATTTATTTAATTTTATAAATTACATTTCAAGTAGCGAAAATTATAAGAATATGCAACAGAGGTGGCTTATATCACGAATCTAATATGTACACAAAAATTAAACAGAATGTACGTTCTTAAAATGTTTAGTTTGTGCTGTAATTTCTTTAATTGTTCTTTAAAGAGCTGTAGAAATCTGTGCATCAATCTTAATTTGCTTGTGTTATTTGGAAACTTTTTTGTATTATATTATACTAGTTAGAAACGTAATTGTAAAAAGTGTAACAAAATGAAATTGCCTAAAATAAAATGATTGTATACTGAGATCATGGAATTCAACTATGGAGATCAGTGTTGAGTTTTAATATACATAGGTGAGATTCCAGTTTATTTTTTTTTTTTAATACAATTTGGTTATGTATGTATGTATGTATGAGCAGTTAGGGGTAACAGATACACCTGTGACCTATAAGATCCATTGTGTCCCCTTTTCTTGTTCTATTTCTGATGATTTTTCAGACTTATAGCAGCTTTTCTAGTCCTATTTTCCTTAGAAAGTTTAGGATATCATTGGGTTTTAAGTTAGGTAATTCTCCCCTTTCTATTTCGTATGACCCTAGGTATTTGACCCAAGAATTACTTAATGCGATGCATTCTGATAGTATGTATATTGAGGTTTCATCCTCTACCTCACAGAATCTGCAGTTTTCTTCATCTACCAATCCTAGTTTCTTTGTGTGTCCTCTTAATGGCAGTGTCCGGTTAGTATTCCTGTTATAATTTGGAGGTTCTGCTTACTAAGGTTAAGACAGCTGTGAGATCTCTTCTGGTTATAGTTTCCCATGCAGTTTCTTCGATGGTCTTAGATCATTCCAGTACTTGGATTTTTCGCTATCCATTTTTTTCCTTAGTTTTTATAAGATTGTACTACTGCTGATTCCACAGAATGGTTCTGGTCCCAGGTATGCGGTTTCAGTTCCTTCTTTTGCCAGCTTGTCTGCTGTTTCGTTTCCTTCTATTCCTACGTGTCCTGGAACCCATAGGAGGGTAACAGTGTTATTCTGTCCTAGTTCGTTTAATTTGCCTAGGCAGTCCCAGACCATCTTTGAACTTATTGTATCTGAGAGTTCAGAGCTTTGATGGCGGCTTGACTATCTGACAACTATTTGGTTATACCTGATTACTTCAATACTCGTGATTTTCAAATACAGACTGTGAAAGAAAAGAAAAACATACTTACCAAAAAAAAATCCCAAATGTCTATCACATATTCTTATGAGGGGATAACTAAACCAACAGCTACAATGACCAGATTTTATTTATCTATACAAATTGTTGACCCAATTAACAAAAATTCAAACAATAATATAGCATTTTTATAAAATTAACTTCCTCGAATAACTGCTCAAAAATTTGTTTTCAAATATGTATTGTTGCTGAAAGGATCTATGAAAAATAGGTACTGTTTTAATTACCATATTTACTATTATTATATAAATACTACACTATAATTAATGAAGATATACAGAGTTATAACTCTGTATATATTCTAAATCACCTACTTTATAAAGTAATTGATTTATTTTTATAAAATTTAAAAGCCAACCCTGATTTGCAATATATCTTTTTGACAAGCTTTAGTCTCTCATGCCTTATTGCAATCGGTTTACTAGCGTTACTCTTTTCATTGCATGTAATTGTTTAATAACTGCAATTTATAAACATTTCATGCTTTGTGGTCTTTGCGAAGTTTTGAATAAACGGAAACCACTACCAAGCTGAAAGTGGCCATTTGAAATTATCATTACACTTGTCAGTTGTTAAACAATTATATTGTTTTTTAAGAATGTAGTTTATTTACACTAGATATATATTTATTATTAAGTATATACTTGTATACCTATACTAACAGTTTGTTAAAGATAATGATTATAATCGATAGGTTTATTATATTTCTTAGTGGTTGTTTATCATGACGTTAAAGTGAGTTTCAAGTTATTTCGTTGATTGCAAACACCGATAGAATGTATCTGGTAGTTTACAAATTGCTTGTAAGATTTAAAAATTAACAGCGTGGCATTGGCAACCGGTCCAATGTTTAACACGTACTTAATAAGATCACAAATCTTTTTTAATTTTGCAAATATCTTAATAAACAACCGAGATACAGCGATTTTTCTCGAAAAACAAAACACGATCAACTTTTTTAAAAATTATGATAACGAATTGCGGTTTTTTTCATATAATAGATAATCTTAATAAGATCACAAATGTTTTTTAATTTTGTAAATATATCTATAAACAACCGAGATACGGCGATCTGGTGTATAAAACTGTGGTTAGATTTTTTTGTCTGTCTGTCTGTATGTTTGTGCGCGCATCACATGAAAACTACTGATCCGATTCGAATACGGTTTTCACAGATGTATTTGTCTTCTTTCAACTTAACATCTGGTGTATAAAAATATCTCTCCCATTCCTTAAATGGGGTGGGGTAAGAAATTTTTATACAACAATCACACGCCACGCGAACGACGTTGCGAGTACACCTAGCATGTAATAAATTTGTTACATTTTTACTGAAAAAAAAATATAAGCTATATTTATTCAGATAATTATTCACAAAAAATGCCATGTACGTTTAAAGTAGGTAATATATTTTAATTCCTCCAATTAAGTGCTTATAATTAATACTGGGATTACATTCCATGTGAAAATTGTTTTAAAACGTCACCTTGTTTTGGCGGTCAGTATCAAAATTATCTTCCATGTACACATTCACAACTATTTCACCTTCACAAAAATATTTAAAAAAACACGGATTTTTTGGTCCAAGATAGGGAACATACTGGCCAGTTTCTCTGGGCGATATTTTATATGTACATATATCAAAAATCATACTAACTAATGAAGAAAAGTAGATCCATAAATATGTTTCTTTATATCTAAACAATGCTAATTTTAATAGTTATATGCTACGGTTTCTGTTTTTTATATTGTGTTTGTATAGAAGTAATACAAGTTCAATTCATTTTTTTAGTACTTAATCTAATTTTGTTACCTACATGATGGATGGGACATCAAAAGAAAATAGATAACGCATTTGCTTATTTATATCGGATTATAATATTCTGGCGAAGAAAATTATTTACCAACAAACTGCATAATGTAGAATATTTTTTTTATCAAAACAAAAAGTTTTAACAGTTTGCCTTTTTTATTGAAGCTGTGTAACATTTAATCATACTGCAGCTTAATTCTGCTTATTGTACTTTTTATACATTGCTCCATTGCACTTACTCCAGAATCTTGGTTACCTTAACTATTTTTACAGATTTAAAGATAGGTGCAATATGTTTTTGGACTCACTCTGAAGTCTCCAAAAATTGACTAGGGTCTCTATTAGATAGCCCCATATTTGTTGGTTTCCCATTACCATACATGGCCAGCACGAAATCCTATAATGAAGCGTATCTGATTCTTGCTTGTTTTACTCAATGTTTCAGCTCTTCTAGCACACGTCTTCACTATACATTTTGCTGTATTCTTCATCAAAGTTGTGTATCTTTAAAACTGACTCTGTTCCGTAGAATATTGGGGATAGTCTTTGCCTTGTATTCCTTTACGTCCTGGTACTTAAACTAATTTGACTCTCATATGTACTGCCAAAACAATAAATTCTACTCGGAACTGGAGCCAACTTTAAGTTTCTTTAAGACCAAATTGCACGTGGCTATCCTCTTAGACTTATTAACTCGCAATTTATTTTCTCTCGGGCATTACAAGATTACATACTTTTACCTGAAACACAGAGATGTATATTCCACAGGAACAAAACTTCTGATTTCCTTCACTGCTGTAAATTTCTGCTCCCGAACCCTTTTCAGTCTTAGACCCGTCTGTGTTATTACTGTACCTAATTATAGTGCTGGCGCCAGACCGAATTATTCACCCATTTTATTAAGATACACCCACCCCAGTTTTCTTTGATGAGTTTTATCGTCTTAAACATAATTTTGTTAGGTGGAAGTTTGCCCAAGTGCAGAAAAATTATTAACAAATAACTTTTTGCAAAACAAATGCTTTTTATTGTTCTTTGTACAGTTCCAAATAAAACAATGTTCTAATGAAATTTTCGTACATTTCATCGAATGAAAATTTTTTAAGTCGTTATAAAATCATTATTGATGTGACTTCAGTGGTGGTACTGAAATGAAATAAGGCATAGAAAGATAGAATAAATTTTTCATACCCCAAAAGAATTATGAATTTAAGTAAAAAGCTCAAAATGTTACAATTGTATTAAAAATAAAATGTTCCAAATAGCGATGTTCGATACATATCGATACTTTAGAGTTTAGAGTATCGATACATTTTTTGTTGATATTCGATATTTTGTATCGATATTCAGGTCAGTACCGATACAGTGTTTCCATACAATTTTTAAAATATCGTATCGAAGTTACTATTAGGCAACAGACAACACTGTTTGTTACCCGCCGTTATGTTTTGCAAGATGTTTAATAAAATTATTTTATTTTAGGTAGTTTAAATTTTATTTTATGATTTTGTTTTATTATAAAATTATTATTGTCACGTATTTTTTCTCATTTTATTGCATTTTATGTCATAAAGATTTAGTTCTCAAGTTATTAGAAATTGTAGATACTTTTCATATTTGACACATTTATTTGTTTACAGTTTATGATATTTTAAAAATTTTGGCCGTAAAGAAATTTATGATTCTTGGGAATTTCTAATCCTTGTTTATAGGGGTTTGTTGTTTGCAAGAAACATATGTACTAAGATAGTTAATCACCTTGGTTATATTCAAAAATTTACACCCCCATTTTTGGTGACCAATCCCTTTGGAATATTTTCTGTAATATTTTATCCACCCCCTAATATCCCCAATCCGCGATTTTTTAAACATATGATATCCTCTAAACTTAGCTTGTATTGAACTGTATAATGTATGTACATGCAATGTGTGCAATATAGAAAATATCGATATTTCCTATATCGATACTTTTTAATACGATATATTCCTGTTCGATATGTATTGATACAAATATCGATACTTTCTGATGTATCGAACATCGCTAGTTCCAAATGTGCCATAAAAGGAAAAAAGATCTTATTTACTTTTGGTTCAAATTGCAATTGTCTCAGCTGCGTTTATTTAACTATTATAGAATCATTACGACGCAGTAGTCAATAATACAAATAATTATTCACATTTAATTAGTAGTAAATACGTAAACCAAGCTTTTTTAATTGGTTGTTGAACGATTCATCAATATTCTATATGGCGTGCTTGACGAACAGTGTAAATGCCTTGTAGCAAAATTTAATTATTTCGTCCATTATAAAAAGTAGTTCAGTACTTTTTTTTAGTCAATACCATACGGTTAATTAAATCTTGGTTCATATCAAAGATTGAAAAATTCTTTTTTCCCACACTTGATCCTATTTTTATAATCGCATATAAATAGCTAACCAGTTTTTAGCATTATTTTAATTGATCAACCAAGATGGTCTTTACTTTTTCTCATTGACAAATGCATAATATACGTATTTCATATTTATTATATTGGCTTGTGGAAGCTCATTATTTATTTAATACACTTTATCATATTGGGAAATAAAATTTTAAAAAGCAAATTAATTTCATTATTTGTCAAAATATGATCTACCTGTAAGTTATGTTCTTGTAATAGATTGAAAATAGGAGACATTTCTTGTATAAATTTATATAAATTGGTGGCTGATGATAATAGAATTGTAAGTAAATCGTGGAGTGGCAGTTAAAACTTTGTAAGCTTAACAAAAAAAAAGACGTGTGGCACTCGGGGACTGCGGCGGTAAAGCTATTGCATAGCATTTTTTATCATTTGTCATTTTACTCTTTTTCATTTGTCATTTTTCATTCATTATGTTGCCTATCATACACATTTACAGATTTAATTTTATTTAAAAACAAATATTATTCTGATATAGTAAGCGGAGTCGGAAAGTGTTAGGTTTTTTCGTTACGGAATTTCTTGATTCGGTCGCCGCGCTCAAAGCCCGCAATGCGCAATAATAGCTTAAAATTCTTTGTCTTCACAGTTTAGCTTTCGAATTTATTCTATTTTTTATTAAGATATCTGTAATGACATTAAAACCCATTACCGTTTATAGTTTGTATAAATATTTTAATTATTTAATTTAAACTTACTAGTTATGAAATTAATATAAAAGCTGCTGAAATTTGCACGCACTGAACGTATTTAAAATTAAACACATTAATTAATATTTAGAAACAAAATATATATAGTGTGAACATTTCTGTGTGCAAGTAGGAATAGAAATTACCTTGGTACCCAAAAACACAAACGTTTGTGTCTATTCTTAAACAAGCTTTTATGCGCGACTTTGTTCGCATCAAAATTTAGATGAGAATATTGCAAGATCCCACATTTTATCATAATAATCTTATCTGACCCCTTTGATTAAGACTATTATTTTTAATCACGGACTTCAATAAATTTTACATTTCAGTATTAAGCAGAGAAAGATTCGTACATTCGATACGTTCAACATAACGCCCGTCGGGTTGTCCGAGCGTTTGTCGCACTTCGTATCCCGCGCTTATTCCCATACTTTAGCTGAACCCGCAACTTTCTACAATTGACATAACTTTTTTATTTGTTAACCGATTTGAATGTAAAAACACAACATGTTAAGTCAACCCCATCACAATATATTCCTGAAAACTGCATCCAAATCGGTTTAGCCGTTTCTGATATAGGTAAGCGTGCACAAACATACAGACAATCAAACAAAATTATATATATGTATATATATATTTGCCATATACAGACAACGATCAGTTACAGTTTTATTGTATGTATAAATATGATCAGTGTGTTATATTAACCTCACCATTACTAAGTTTAAATACGAAATTTATATTAACTGAATGTTTTTTTATATTGTTATTACAGAGGTTGATTAAATTCGAAAGTTAGACTGTGAAGCCAAAGAGTTTTTCTTAAGCTCACACTCCACGATTTACTTCTCTCCCCTTGGGAGATAGGTCTCCCCTTGTCGTTTCCATTCTATCCGGTCCTGCGCTATTTGAAACCACTTTCTCCCTATACTCTCTCTTATGTCATCTATCCATTGCCTTTGTGGACGTCCTACATTTCTTTTGGTTTCCCTAGGTCTCCATTGCACAATTCGTTTTGTAAATCTTTCGTTTCCCTGTCTTGCCAATTCCATTTCTAACGAGCAATATATTCTATGACATCATCCACCTTTATCTTCTTTCTGATATCCTCATTTTTAATATGTTCTCTTTTGCTTACTCCCAGCATACTTCTCTCAATTGCTCTTAAAATACTTAAAATTATTTAATAATAGATAATAATAAATAGTAATAGTAATAATTAATAAATTGTCAGTAATATTTTTCTTTATCTACCTTTAAAAATAAAACCATGATCTGCTTATACATTGTTTTGTAATTGATATTATATTATAGATGAACCATCAGCCAAGCCCATCATATTAATATTCATTTGGAAAGCTTAAGTGAATAAAATAAATCAACCGATAGAGAATAAACATATTATCGAATGTTTTGTAATCTTTTAATTGAACATTGGATCCTCTTACCCTTAGCTTTACATGAATTGTCACTAAAGTGATTCCTTGAATAAATTTGTAAACGTCTAAAACCCGAGGCAAAAATCGTTTCGTATCTCAGGTACAAAAAAATAAGAGGAAAACGTAAAATAAATTACTGATTGAATGTTATTTAGGAGACATCAAGATAGCTTTATGATAACAAAACACAGAAACGACATTAAAAATGGTAAAATACCTCAACTATAAATAAAACATAGAAAGTATGGACCTGCAAAAATGACATCAGGTACTAGGATTATATTACTTCATGTTAGTTTAACGGTTGTTTTAAAAAATATTACTTAATTTAAATTTTTAACTTGTGTTGTATAAACTCTATATATGTATTCTTATATACGTTTAATCGTAACTGTTTCAAAAATATACAGCGTATTGGAATTACTGAAAATTTATAAGCTAAATACTCGATCTATCAGCCACAAAATAAGAATGATACAATCTGAATTTATTTTCAGCACCTTTGAGAGCAGTGAAAGTTTTCCCTTGCTTAAAATCGGTCAACCACTTGACTGATTTTGTATAACTTTTGCACCACAACAAATTAACAACCGGTTAAACTAGTCCTTGTTGAAAGGACTCAGGATCTTAATAATGCTATCTTAACTGTGGTTTATAAATACGTATAAAAGAAAACCGGTAATGTCGTTACTGTTTTTTTAAATATATAGCCATTTTGTGACGTATTTTATGGTTCAAAAATAGTCGTTATGTAATAAAAATTTTATATGAGAAACGTATATCCCCATTTAATTCAGCACACATCCCACATATATGTTTATATGAGACCAATACATACATTTGAAATGGAACTATTTGATATAAATTCCTTAAAATAAAATTTATGTGAACAGAAATTTGTAATAATTACTTAAATGCTTTTAGTTTGTAAAATTTTACTATTAACAGAATCTTAAATAGTCCTTGATTTATAGAGAAATTTTCAAGACAATATATTGCTACACAGTGTAGTAGTTACGATAGAAATTTCGTAGGCTAACATATTGAAACACAGATTTTTTGTAAAATTGTATTTTATTATTCAAAATAGTTGCTTTCGAGAGCGACATATCGATTATAGCAGTAATACAATTTTTAGCTTCAAATTATACCGTAATTTCGGCGATTATACCTATTCATCTTTCCAGCCAATATATTTCTACACATAGGCGTAAATCACTGAGAGCCAGATCTGGAAAATACCGTGGATGTGGAAGCAATTTGAAGTCTACTTCATGAAATTTTGTCATCGTTTTCATTGATTTGTGATACAGTCTTGATAAAAAAAAAACTTTTTACTTTTCAAATATGGCCGTTGCTTCATTGTTTCGAGCTTCAAATACGCTCTAATAATTGCTTTTAATGATTTGGTCCTTTTTGAAAAAATTGATTAAAACTGTACCTTGTATATCCCAAAATGCTTGACAAGATAACCTTGCCAAAAGACGGTTGCGTGTTTCCACTCTTTGTTCCTACTTAGTTTATCGCGTTAAGTCCACTCGGCTAATTGTCGATTGGACTTTACTTTTGAATATAGCTAAACAGCTAAACATTGAATCATCTGAATCATCAAGCTGTTGCTTTTGATGGATTTTAAATACGCTCGGCACCCGCTTTGCATACAGTTTTCCCATGTTCCAGTGTCCAACACGTTCCTTTGATATTTTTAGAGTCTTAGCTATGTCCATTAACTTTACTTTACGATCATTCATATTTTCTACACCAGTTTCTAATGTGCGTCCACTGCGGCATCATACTCAACGCTCGAAAAATACTTACTTTTCAAGCCAAGCTTTGGCTTTAAACAGTATTTTTTTCGACAAAAAGCAATGCTTGATTAAAAGTTGATTTAAAGTGAAGCTTTCATGTTAACTTTGGCGAGAGGATTAAATCGAGAAAAAGTGCCCGCGTTTATATGTACGTTATCTACTCCTTCTCTCGCTTTAACACGCTTTTTTATCCATTTTTTTTCACAATAACAAAAGATGCTTAATAACTCACAATGCTATGTCTCAAAAACTAATTGTTTGACAGCTGTCAACTCGTTTTTTAAGATTGGTATAGTTTTACCAATACAACTTGGATAAACGTCGACTGGCGGCACTTACAACTACAAACAATATCTCTCCATGGTCGTGCGACAATATATTCATATTATTCTTTTAATTTATTGTTTTATTTTTCGTACACCTAGTTGTTGTTACTGATTTTTCACTAAACTAAATAACACCATCTTCAAAAGATCTTCAGTATATCATATTAATTAACACAAACACAGAAATATTTACTCAGGTATAATAAAATTTGTCTCTATCACTGTTACATTAACGTTTCAACGATTGCTGTATAACTAGTACTCTCCTGCTCAAGTTTTTTCTAAGAATAAAACATCTGTGCAAACAAATAGGTATTAAATACTGATCTCAGTACAGAAACTTGTGAGTATTTAGGGAGAGCTGTGATAAAGAAAAACTAATAATATATTTGTATTTCCTATAAAACATTTTTGTATCTTCAGTGTATAGTTTCGTTCAACGTTAATTTTTCCTTTTTTTTCCTTCACACTTCATGCCGACAAAAGATTTTCTTTGTCGGTATTTATCCTTTGTCGGCTGAAGTGTAAATGCAAAAAAAGCAAAAATTAACTTTGAACGAAACTTTAGATACGTATGTAAATAACATACTAACTTAATAAGAACTTGCAAGGTATTTGAAAAATGACTTTTAAATATCAATTATTATATTTGTAATTTTAGGTATTAAGTTAGGATACGTTATTGGTGTAATCTAATAGAATAGAACTATATTATATAGAAATCCACAACTTTTATCAAGCTGCACCTTGTGATAAATAGTAATGAATAATTTATTGTCCATTATAAATATTTGTAAGTGGTAAGATATCTTACAAATTAGTGATATTTATCTAATGTAAAACATCTTAGTACAAATTTTCATAATTTATTATTAATTTGTGGTAAACATATTACATATATATATATGTATATATATATGATTGATAATGGGGCGTGGATGTATAAAAAATAATAAATTTCTTTCACATAAGCAGTTGATTGTGCAATTTGATATTATTTGTAATTATTTAAAACACAATCATAAATAATTCTCACACAAAAGGTTAAATTAATCAATAAGACTTAGTTGTTAGATATTACTAGTAAAGTACAAGAAATCCGTTGTTCATACAAATAAATAATTATACAGGGTGTTTATGTGTATGTATATCTTAAATAAACTGTAAAGTTTTTTTAAAAACATCTTCATTATATATTTCCATACCTGCCATATGCCATTGAGTCATCATCATAAGTGATATCGATATCCATTCATAATGTGATTGATATATAAGAGTGTTGAAGGTAGAAGTACAGCATGCATCAAATCTTACCTGCTATGCACAAACACAATAGTTTCATGCATGCACACCTTTCAGATATAACACACAGTTACATACCTCTTCTAAAAAACGTCCTTTTGTTACTGTATGTTAATATATTTTGTTCCTGGTTCACCTTATTCAACATTAAACTTATGCACCTTTCAGATATAATATAAAACTTAGATGTCGTTATAAAAAAATACTTTTACTTTATCAAATAACATTAGGTAGCTTCATTTTTGACTCTCTATTAAATCCAATACTGGCTACAACACTTAGATGAACATAAAAAAAAATTGTAAGAATTCAGCAAACTATTGATATTGAACTAAGTACCGTATATCGTCAACTAACAGAAATATAATCAAAAATACAAAATTACTAAGATTTTATGAAGTTTCTACTAGGGCCGAGAAATAACTAAAATTTTACGAAGTTTCTACTAGGACCGAGAAACATTGACGAGACAAAATCTCCGAACAGCTGTGGGAATCCTGACAGGTCACTGCCAATTGCGACAACATCTCTTTAGGATGAAATTAACAGAATCGCCGCTATGCAGAGGCTGCGAACAAGAAGAGGAAACAGTAGAACACATTATGTATGACTGCTCTGCTTTTTCTGAATTGGGCGAGTATTGGCTTACACCAGCCGATATCAGGGAGATCCCCCTCGGGAGCCTCATCACCTATTCTAAATCAATAGGCCTGGTGACAGCCTGAGGTGAGGATATCCCTACATACGGGAGGATGCACAATGGGTCATATGCGGCCTCAGTGCTGGCTGAGCACTAGCTCGCCCCTCCCAAATTTCCAGATCCAGATAGGACCGAGAAATATGAAATGATCAAGGAAGAAACTTAACTAAAATAATGAAAAGTATAAAAAAAATAAAATATGAATACTAAAAAACAAACTACAAAAAAAGTAAAATAGGAAATGAAATAACGAGTTCGAAGAAGTGGAATACTTTAAATACCTGGGGAGTGACAATTAACAAAACCGGAGAAAATAAAAGCCATGAGAAAGGGATGGACAGGACATGTAAGAAGAAAGGATAGCGATAGACTTATTATATAAGTGTGGAAAGAAACACCCACAGGTAGGAGACATATGGAAAGACCATGACTTAGATCGAAAGATAACATAAATGAAGATTTAAGAGCAATGGGAATAACGAATCTGCTAGATCTAATGCAAGATCCAGGCGTATTGTTTGTTCAGCCAGGACTCACCAAAGGTTGTAGAACTACGAAGTGACTAAACTTACAAGAAGTGGCATAAATTTTCTTTAATGGAGTTTCTTACAAATGCTAAATATGGTTAAAGATTACTTACCAGCTTTTCTGCAATACTACAGTTGGCCAGAACAAGTAAGAACAGAAAAAGAACTTTGTCAAGCATTTCTTTTCTATTTTCCTCAAAATGAATAAATATAGTTAAATACTTTTATATGTTGCCGAATGAATTTCTAAGGACTCAACTTTTGTTTTAGCTGTTTAACCTTTTCAATTATCTCTAACAAGATTTACAGAAAAAAGAAAAAATTATGCCAACAAACAGTGCATATTTCGCAAACAAAAAACTACTCAAAAGTAAAATGTTGTTATAGAAAACTAAAATAAATATATATAATACAATTATTAGGCCAATACTACTGTATGCAGCAGAGACAATTACTATGGTTAAAAAAGACGAAGATTTACGGGTAGTGGAAAGAAAAATTATGCGGACTATACTAGGACCATTTAAAATGGCACCAAACGTGTATAGAAAAAAAAAACAAATGTCAAAATTATGCCAGAATTGAAAGAAGACATTGTGACTAAAATAAAACAGCCCAGAGTTAGATGGCTGGGACATATTTGGATAGCAGCACAGTAATCAGTGACTGATGAAATGATACAATGGAATTTAGAAGGAAAAAAGAAACGCTGATGACCCAGAACAAAATGGTTAAAAGAAATTGGAGAAGAATAAAGTAATGAAAAGAAATAAATTGAAACATAAAATAATTCACCAAACTGATACCCCTACAAATAGGATCTAGAAAGCTTCAGAGGCTTAGCCCCATATTGGGGTGGATAGCCATTATACACATATATAACGATAAGTATATAAAAAGAAAAGCAGCAACAACTACATGGAAGAAATTATATGAGATGGAAAATTCAAAAAAATGGAATATGAAACTACATATCTCCATAATTAATGAAGTAAAATATTTGTAGTACTTAATAGAAAAGTATTTATAAGATAGTACTAAAAAGAGTAATTTATTCTGATGGTGAGAGAAATATCTTAACAATAAAAAATCATCTTTTATAATGAAACTGTGTGATGTTAGCGATACCACGCTAAGATATTATCGTTATAAGTCCATCGATAAGCATTTTAAAATTTAATCTTTAGCTGGAAAGAAACTGAATTTCATCTTGGCCGATTAATTACTTAGTTTCATTCGTCTCCTTATACAGAATGAGTATTTATACATTTCTTAAAACTATCTACTTACCTACTCTTTTATATTTATAGAATAGTTGTATGATGATGAACATAACAGTTCTTGTATTGAAAATGTATTATTCAGTCTAAATCTAAAATAGAGTATAAAATAACAAAGTTAATAGTTTTTTGTTTGATTGATTTAAATTACTTACTATAAGCTTAAATAGATCTTATTAATCATAAAAATCTAAATTAATTAGTTTAAGTAGCTACTAGTTGTGTTGAAATATCAACCAGCATTCGTGACTGGACCTATCTTATTTCAGATTTGGATAAATGATTTATAATGGAGGTATTAGGTACTGCCGGAAGCAATTCTTAGCTTATTATGGCTATATTAGTGTCTTTCCATGTATTTATTGTCATATTAATACATAATTGTGTTTAAATTACTTATCGTTTAGACTTGCTTATTATCTACCTATCTAAAAGTACGATTGACCAAATTTTGTAAACAAAACTATCACTTTCCAATGCGTGTTCTTAAAAAATAATTATTTCTAATTATCTGCAATTTTCAGTCCACGAATAAATGTTGTTTGAAACTAAAGATGTAAACTATTTTTTCATTTGGGTGCACTGCATATGTTATTATACAAAATTAAAATAGCTAAGTAATTCCAGTTTTCTTTTAAAGTCAAAGAATTAAATAAGATAACAAAGTAAACGTTTGTTAATATTATGCTAAAAGGTGACTACAAATAATAACTTTAAAATTAAAGCCCAAATACGGCCTAATCTTAAATACTGCTCGCATGTATGGGGTTCGGCGGCTCCGTCAAGGCTCAGAGTTCTTGATGCAATACAGAGAAGAGCAGTTCGACTAATAAACGACACCAGTATCACTAAAAACCTAGCCCCATTATCCCACCGAAGAGCAGTGGCTGATCTTTCCTTGTTTTACCGATACATAAACGGATTTTGCTCAGAAGAACTCCGTTTTATAATGCCTCCATCTGCCAGTCCAGCCAGAGCAACGCGACGTGCCAACTCCATGCACCCTTATACTGTTCAGTGCCCGACGACGAGAACGGACCAATTTGATCGTTCTTTCATCCCCAGGGTCTCCAGATTGTAGAACTGCTTGTCTTCCCACGTCTTCCCCACTCGTCCTAACTTGCAGGCCTTTAAATCCCCAATTAATAAATTGTCTCTTCTGCCCCAATAGATGTTCTCGGTACATTTGTATTTAGGTCTACACCTACGAGGACATCCTTAATAAAAAAAAATAACAATCGATAAAATATTGCTTTACTTGCCCTTCGGGAAGTTTTAAATCATTCTTTAGAGTCATACTATGCTGGTTTAATACTTTTGAAGAAAAATATTTGTCTTCAAATTAATTAGTTATATTAATTATACCTAATTCTGGTTTACCGTTTAATAATTAAACAAATGAATCATGTATTGTAATCTTAACAAAATGATGTGTGTTTGAGATAAAAAAATTTAAATATAAAAACCGCTTGTCAAGTAGTTTAGGATGAACAAGATGCTTATAAACATTTTTAAACAGACTAACATGTTTTTTAATTATTTTTTTATACATGTTCCTCCAACGCTTCTGTTAATCAGGAAGTCAAAACTGTCAACTGATTTTGTGTGCGGTATGTTTACAGTTTTATCTTCACACCCTGTATTCAGTAGATAAAAATTTTGAATAACCAATTATGATTCCTTTGTGTACTTTGGTAGTGTCATTCCATTATATCTTGAGATACGTTAGTATAAATAAAAAGGGTATAAAAGAAAAAAGAAGTACCTAAATTCAGGTAGAAATCTCATTGTTATTCGTTGCACTAAAAAGCGTAGGAGCTCATTTACGTTTCTGATGCAGATGCCGAGAATTTTTATATTTTATATTATATGATAAATGTACAAATTTCGGTCACGGTTTCCTATCATCAGTTTTATGGCGTTTAAATACGCTTGAAGTTAAATAATAGCTTATTAACTATACATGAGACATAAATCTGTTATATTATAATACATACGTGTACGGCATTTTTTATTAATCCATTAGAGCTTTAACTTTATAGTTACAGATTGTTCATGTATGTATTAATGATTACTAATTGTTTATCTGATTTATATTTAGTAGCAATTAATATACATTCAACTTACAACTAGTTTTATATTTACAGTCACTGTGAATTTAGTCTACACATTTTATATCACCATAAAATATATATGTATTAAATAAAACATCAAATCTGATTTTTTTATTTAATATTTTTAAAATTAATTATCAAATTTCGAGGTAGCCATTAAACCCCTACTATTTAAAAATAAAAATATACCCTTGAAAAGTACCTCAAATTCAATCAACCAAAGAAATTTAATACAGGTTTTACAATGAAACTAGACTTTTTTATAGTCTATTTGTTTGCAGTTGGCAGCTAAGAAAAGTCATTTAATCGTAAAATGTTGTAAACAAGACCCTAAATCAGTATCGCACGTACCTACTTATTTATATCGGTATTAAGAATTTTTTTTTAATCATCATTTGTCATGAACCACCCTTGCTTGGGCTTTGAAGGATTTGCATTTATAATGAATTCTCTGTGCTGCCAACTGCAAAAAAATAGACTATAATTAAAAGAAAAATAGTTGGATGACCAAGCTGATCTAAAACATAATATTAGTTAAGTTTTGCAAACATCTTACTTTAGCAGCATTTGTGGGATAAGCGAAGACCTGATTATTTTCAAGAGGGTTGTCTTGAAATGATTATTGACTGTTTGAGAAACCTGGACCTGCTTGATCACGATTTTCTTCAGGCGAGTTGTGGTTTCATGAAATTTGATTGTTTATAAGCCTTTTTAAACATAAACACTTGATTTAAAAAGACAGATTCTATCAATAATATTAGTAAACAATTGAATTTCTTGGTCTAACCTTAAACGATTTCTACTAGCCCGAAAACAACGAATAAAATAAAACCTAGCCAAATCGATTTATCGCCCCCAAACCCCCCTGAATACTAAATCTCATGAAAATCATTAGATTCCGTTTCCAAGATTAGATTCAGTATATATTTAAATATATTATATAATAGTAGTATTAGTACTCGCCAATAATTAAAAACAGTCATATTTTTTAATTCTATTGTAGCAGTTTTTCATTTTCATATTTCATGAAATTCGTTGAAGCCGTTTCCGACATTCGGATTACATATATATAGAACAACTAGTTGTAGTCGCAACGTCGTTCGCGTGGCGTGCGATTGTTGTATAAAAATTTCTTACCCCACCCCATTTAAGGAATGGGAGAGAAATTTTTATGCACCAGATGTTAAGTTGAAAGAAGACAAATACATCTGTGAAAACCGCATTCGAATCGGATCAGTAGTTTTCATGTGATGCGCGCACAAACATACAGACAGACAAAAAAATCTAACCAAATTTTTGGGTTCTATTTCGATGTACCCGCGACGTCGTTCGCGTGGCGTGTTGATACACCAGATGTTAAGTTAAAAGAAGACAAATACGTCTTTGAAAACCGCATTCGAATAGGATCAGTAGTTTTCATGTGATGCGCGCACAAACATATACATTTCTACAGTTTTGTTATATGTATATAGATTACTGGTTTAAATATATTAGATATAGGTAGATTGTTTACATTCAATATTTTAAACAAGTTGAACTAGAGAGCACAGGATTTTTATAAGCCATTATTTTATGAGATATTCCTTACTAAAATGAGCCTTAACAACCAGCTGTGTTGTAACAACAGTTTTTCATTAACTAATTTTGCGTGCTATTTGATTTTATACCGACGGACGTGTATATAATATATTAATTTTACTTAAAATTATTACTTCTTGTATCAGTTTTTTTTATCTCCCGAACACGATCATGAATCTAGCGATCAACGTGGGAGGTGGAAGTTGCTTTAATAAATATTGAATAATTTTTATTTACTCCTGTACATTCCCAGGGTCAGTAAACAGATTTATTTCACTTTTAATCATCTTGGAATTAACTCAGTATTATGCTTGTATACTTTTTTAATCAAATGATATTATGTAGTTAAATACCCATTACGTTTATTCTTAAAGCAAAAGTTAAGTTCTTGAAAATATAGATAGCATTTCGGAAGTGCCGACAGAAATTAAAATTTAAGTTTTATTTTTAGAATTGTAATCCATCTTTACGAGTGATAAAAAAAACTTGATCTTAACTTTCTTTATATCCTTTTGTTTCTGACGATTTAACATCATTTACTTTACACTTAATAATAAATACCTACAACCTATATCGTATATTGATTTACATTCCATGATCGCTAGAAAATTTTGATGATTTACTTTAAAGGTTCCATTTATATCGATGATTTATTAACCAATATAAACAGACTAAGAGCTTAAAACAAAAAGGATGTCAATTTGTTCGTTGAAAATATTTAATTTGGATGAAGCTAAGTATATCCAAAATTCAAACTTCGCTAAAGATATTGACTGAAAACATACAGCGAAGAGTTGGATTTATTTTTCAACCCTGAATGTCATATCCAAAGACCCATCCAGGAGAAAAAAATCATTGCAAAGAAATATTCAATAAATCTTATGGAAGAACAGGTACTTTCTTAAGAGCAATTAAAGAATGAATGAATGTGACAAATAACCAAAGAACCATCCAAGAGAAAACATTGTCAAAGAAATCGCAGAAATATTCTATGAAGCATATGGACGCTACTTCATTAAGAGCAATTCAGGAAATTGAGGTAACCAGAATATCTTGGAAAAATCTTAGCCGCTGCTGTAAGTATTATAATTCTGCAAAACGACGATATGTCTAAGCTGAAACGATGAATGATTACCCATAAAAGAAACTAATTATCGAAATACCGTTTGTTGAAATCATAACCAACTTTAATATATCTAGTAATAGTACAGCAAAAATTCCAGTAAAAAAAATTGTGAAGAATAAACGAAAAGAACATGCAAGAAGAACGAAACACTGCAGACATTAGGAATTTTTAATCCCAAAACTAGTTCAGTATTCTGGACGAAAATAGACTTACAAGGAATATTAATTTTGGATACAAAAGCACGACATTAGATCTGATCTCTATTCAAAAAAAGTAAATACAAAGACAAGACTATCACAATCTATATAATGATGCTTCTAAATTCCGAAGGTTCTGATAACAAAATTTATGAAGACGGTCTAGTATGTGGCGAATTTGGTGAATATGAGTTATTGATTTGTTGCAGAAATTGTGGACTATGAGCCCATAAAGATTGTGAATTACATTAAAAAAACAATTTCTCCTTAATGTCATTTAATATATTCTCGTTTGTATAGTTTCTAAAAATTTTCAAAACTAATTACCTACATTTGTGAAAGTTGTGAATAATGGGAAAAATACTGGCCACTGTGGTTATTACACTCAATTTCAAAGTTTATCCGTCCAGAAAACCATTTTGTTTTGTTATTTTTATTTTTCATATACATTAAATTGCAAAAATGTAATAAAAAAAAAAACTTTAAATAGTTACGGCTATTTTATAGAATACTAGTTGTATTTGCAACGTCGTTCGCGTGGCGTGTGATTGTTGTATAAAAATTTCTTATTCCACCCCATTTAAAGAATGAGAGAGAAATTTTTATACACCAGATAATAAGTTGAAAGAAGACAAATACATCTGTGAAAACCGCATTCGAATCGGATCAGTAGTTTTCATGTGATGCGCGCACAAACATACAGACAGACAGACAAAAAAATCTAACCACATTTTTGGGTTCTATTTCGATGTACCCGCGACGTCGTTCGCGTGGCGTGTTGATTTTTGTATAAAAATTTCTTTTCTCACCCCGTTAAAGGGGTGGGTGGGAGAAAGTTTTATACACCAGATGTTAAGTTAAAAGAAGACAAATACGTCTTTGAAAAGCGCATTCGAATAGGATCAGTAGTTTTCATGTGATGCGCGCACATTATATATATACATTCCTACATTATTATATACATTCCTACAGTTTTATTACATGTATAGATATAGATTAAAAAGCTTAGAGGGCCACTATTCAATCCAATTACATTATATTATAAAAAATGTTTAAATAAAAGTAGATAATATTAAAAATCATATTTTTCAATTTTTATCATTATATATCTAATTGTACCCAGAAATTATTCATTCATAATTAGGTATTCAATTAGATTTAATAGGATATGTGTGAACATTTTTTTTATATTTTTCTAAAGTAGATTTATCACATGATTTTTTAACTAAATATTTATAAGCAGGTTTACAGGATATGCACAAATATATTTTTTGTTGTTTTCGTGTGTAGACTTTTTGGTAATTTCGTCCCTGAAGTAAATTATAAAAATAAAATATAAAAGATTAATTAGTTATTAAAAAATTATTTAATGAATATTTTATCATAAATTTTATACACGTGGAAAAATTCCAAGGTGACGGTATTTTTTTCGAAAATATGTCATGTTATTAACACTAATATAAATAATTATTTACCTATTCTTATAAATAGGTTTAATACACTAAAGTTTAAAGTGTAATAGTTTCGTTATTAAATTTACAATTCTTCGTATTATAACAATTTCATTAATAATTAAAAATAAACTTATCTGATGCTAAAATAGAATTTTGTCTCATACTGGTTATATAATCAAAATAAAATTTTATTAATATAACTTCAAATTTCATCGAAAGCATATAATTTGCTAAAAAAATCGTTTCAATCATAAAAAATACTTTTTTTAAACCGGCCAGAAATTACTACTTTCCGGTTTATTTTTAGGCCAGAAAGTCTCATTTTGTCGGACAAGGCCAGAAAATAAAAATGAGTCTGGTCCGACAAAATGAGATTTTTTGACCCAAAAATAAACTAGAAATTACTAAATTCTGACCGGTTTAAAAAAAATATTGTACGTAATACGTCCCAAAAGTGCTTTTACTGGACTCGCAGGCTTGCAGGCCTCGCCTGCGGCTCGCCCTCAATTACCCGCTCGTCCAGTAAAAGACCACTTTCGGGACTTGTTACGTAAACTTCTATTAAGTGACTGACAAATACCTAAAAAAATAGATCAATCTAATTACTTTCATTACTGTATAAGGAAAGATCTCGAATGGGATATAGTACACATTAAAATGATTGGCAGTTACTTCGTACATTTTAAAAGTAATAATTAATAAATAAATTAATTCAGTCATCACTGAGGTACACTAAACACATACTTTTATATCCTGAGGCATTTTACTTCCATTGGTATTGTGTTATGCATCTACATCAACTGCCCTGGTAATTAATTGGTTTTAGAATCTCTTCAACATGTGCATAGCTTTTTTAAAGTATGTTTAATCTTTAATATAGATTCCTTTAGGTCATTATAGATTTTACATTTTTTTAAAGAACTAAATCTCTCCAGAGCTCTTCAAATTGTTCCATAGAGTTAAATCTCAAAAACTCCTACAATTTACAAAGTACAAGTATATGATCTTACCCTTATCCGCGATGTCGCTATTTTATTGTCATCAAGCAAGTGGTATCCTTGAAATTAGTCATTACTAGATTGAATAACATACTCCAAGCGATATTTTTACTTTCCAAGGGAGTCCTTGAAAGTCAATTTTGGGAGAGTATCCTTCAATCGCCTTTTTATTGTCGAACTGGTATGAACCCCTTTCTCAAGTTTGGGAAACAGCAACAGTTACAAGTCGGGACTTAACCGAGATTGGCTAAGCATAGAAGTACGATGTATTTCATTAAAAACGTACTGGTAATTCGTGATGAATAAAGTAGTTGCTACTTGACCAAAAATGCGGCCGTTTCCTTTTTATCGCATTACGCAATTGATTCAGAATTTCAACTTCTAACCTATTGGTGATTATTCGTGGTGCGACCAAAAATCCGGTATTGGTGTCTTCAAAGGTTGATCAGAACAAGAATCAATATCAACAGGTGTGCGGTTGCTATTGAAACGAGTATACCACTCTTTTATTTGTGTTTTTCCAATACACTCATCCCCAAAAGGGTATTATTTGAATAGTTTCCGAATTTGATGCAATTTCGTTGATCTGATATTTCATTCATTTTATCATTTACAAAATTTCACGATCGCAAAAATGACTTTTTACACAAATATACACTGCGCATAAACTGTACGTCTGTAGGTGTCGGCGAGTAAGGCTTTACTGTTGACGTTAAAGCTTCGCAAAGATCGCTTAATATTTTGTCGCGAAAAGCAGGTTCGTTATTTTTCGTATCTATTTATTTTTCCTCTAGGCTCCTATATAATCTGGAATCTTTTGAAGTTTAACATCTAAAAGAGTTGCTCATGGTAACTAAATTGAAATAAAAACTATTTTTTACAGTTTCCTTAATGAAACTTTCATCATAAAAACTAAAAAAACGATAGGTAAGCTATTTGGGATTTACAAACTAACACAGGAATAAAAAACAACACAGGACCCTTTTAACTTCTACTCTTCATTAAATGAAATTCAAAAATAACGACTTGTTATTTGTTTTTTATTTTACAATCTGCCCAATTTCACTTTAGCTCTGACGTTGAGATGCGCACTGGCTTATGATGAACCAAGGTGAGGAGACGCTCAAATTGTCGGTCTCGAGACAATGTCTTCTAGCTTTGTTGCGATGCTCTCTCTTCTTTATTTGCGCATATCACAGCTAAAGTGAAATTGGTCAGATTGTACCTTATTCGTCCTATTTAATCTGCTCCTTTTAAGTTCTAAAAGAGTTGTTTATGGTAACTAAATTGAAATGAAAACTATTTTTCCAGTTTGCTTAACGAAATTGCAATGATAAAAACTGAAAAAACGATAAGCTATCTCGGATCTCTAAGCTAACATGGTAATGAATAACAACTTCTACTCTTCATTGAATGAAATTTTAAAAATAACGACTTGTTATTTGTTTTTCACTAGTTTATTTTTTTAATTTTACGCGTTATTAGTTCGTATATAGTAAATCTCTTCAGATTGTGGTATGTATTAGATAATTTACGCAGATAAACTAGGAAAGGTATTTTTAATTTTAATGAACAAGTTTTTTAGAAAAAATACCGTTATACGAGTCATTCATCATTATACCCTGATTGTAAAAACTAATTATATTAATTAATTCGTGTGATCTCATCTGATACTCATTTCGTTTCATTTCATCTAATCGATCTTTGTTTTAGTAGATATTATATATAAAACTAACTGTTCTTCCTTTTATGAATATTATTAATGTACCTATATCTTAAATGACCACCGCTAGATATAAAAATCTCTGAACTATGATGCGTCGATATTATAAAGATCTTTGAGTGGCATGCCTCATTAATGAATTTCCTAAACTTCGTTTGAACATGTCAAAAAAATTAGGAAAGACCATCAATTATTAAAATTTATTATTTGAATTCTTGCTACCTAATAATCTTAAATAATTGAATGTTGATTATAAAATTTTAAAAATAGTTAATTTATTTTAAAATTTCCAGTGTTTTATGGGCACCAAGTGTAATAATTTTTAATAAATAATATGTTTTTAAACGTTTTTAATTTTATATATTAAGTAGATAGACTAGAGCTGAAACTGTTCACAATTCTGCTTGTCGTAGTGATTTTTGTTATAAATACGCATAACATTGTAGTTGAAAGTGCAATTCAGCTGGTAAAGAAATGGATATATCGATAGGAATTGAAAGTATGTAAAGAAAACTTGGAGAAAATACAATTTCACAAAATCCGAATAGGTGTTTTCTTCCTTGTTTAACTGCTTAAAGATATGGAGTGATATCTCTTAGTTCTTAGCTAATTAAGAGGGTGCGGTTCCATTTTTTGCGGTTTATCTGTTAACT
The DNA here is from genome assembly GCA_964028335.1 of Altica lythri. Classification (NCBI taxonomy): domain Eukaryota; kingdom Metazoa; phylum Arthropoda; class Insecta; order Coleoptera; family Chrysomelidae; genus Altica; species Altica lythri. The sequence continues at coordinate 69,860,046 of OZ034800.1, forward strand.
TGGCTATTTGTCATTTTAAACAACTTTCCCGTATTCGTCTACAATGTCTCTAGGATCTAGTTATAATGCAATAGCTTTTAAATGTCAACTGAGTTGATTCTAATCTGTCTTTAAATTGAAATATCTAATTCTGAATAATCTCGACCATGAGCGTACACAAGGTAAACAAATGGGCTTTATTATACTTCAAAAATTACAGTAAAATCTTCATAGTGATTAGTAACTGTTTATTTAATTTAAATAAAAAAAGTTCTTTTAAACATTAATATTTTTAATTAAACTTAAAATAAAAAAAGTGAGAGGTGTCAAGGGACACCCGGATGGAACGAAGTTCCTTTCGATTAATTAGTGAAGGAATTGTAATTTGTAAACACAACAGAGTGTTTATACATGCATAAGCATAATGTCTGTATAAAATGTCTACTTACCGAACTCTATCAGCAATATCCGGAACTTGTGCAGAAACACTGTCAGGATACATTATTGTTATTATTTTCTATTATTTTATTATTTATTATTTACAAAAAACCTGTATAAACTTAACAAAGTCGCGACACTACACTGTTCAGAGCAAAATAGAAAATAGTGAATCCATTATCACCTGAATATTTTCAACAGTTCGTTTCTTTTAACAAAAGTGTCCATTTATACAATATCAGAGGTTTAGATGACATACATCTACCTAGAATTACTTTTAATTTCAATTAAATTTAAAACAGGAATTAACAATTTAATACAAAATTTTAAAATTAAAATATTTGACAGTAACTGACAGTTAAGGTAACGTACCTAACTAGTCAAGTTACGAACTATTTTTAAAATGTTTATGAATTTATTAATTTATAAAAACAGGATGAAATAAAATATAATACTATTTTACAGTATTTTCTTTTTAATGTACATTTTCTTTTAATTTAAATTAGTGTCTTTTTAATTGTAATATATCTATCTATGAGAGATAGAGAGAGGCAGACACACAGAGTCACAGAGAAACATGCGTGTGTCGTGTCGTGACATATTTTGGTCTGAATTTTTTCCGGCTAGCCTCTAGCCTCAGTCGTAACTGGTCGTAACGCCCGAAAGGGAACTTTGTTACAAAAATGACCAAATATTTTTTTGATTTATTCCATATTTCAATCTATAATGCGTTCTTCTGAGAAGGGTAATTTGGTAGTAGAAATTAAATATGAAGTATTGAATCGTTTTGATTAGTCATGCATCAAAGAAATTGTTTAAATATTATTACAATTTTTATTACAAACCTCTTTTATAATTAATTACAACCAAACTCCCTATAAAGCTAAATAACATCATAAAAGCTAATTGAAAATTAAAAGCCAGTTGATGGATCAATTTTTCTTCATCTATTAATTTATATTCTCTAAGTGCGTACCTTATTATTAACAGTTATTGTTAACTAAGTAAAAGTACTGCGATATTATAATGAAGTTACTAAAAAGTTCTTAATCTGATAAAATAAAATTATTAAAATACCTGACTGCTTTTTATATTTCGACACACATCAGGATCGACAGAAATGATTGGGTTATTTTTTGTCATAAATAAATTATCTTTTACATGTCTATTTGTAATAAAAATTAAAATTTAATTAAAAAATAAGAAAACAAGTTATAATGGTGTCGTGGGACAACAGGTAGGAACTAAGTTCCTTCGGCTAATGTAGAATCGACACTACTCCCTTGTGTATACGACTGTAGCGCCTGCGCACGTCTCATTTAACGGTTTTATTCCACGGACTTTTTCTTACGGTTTTACTATTACATTTTTTTCAGTTCGGTCGCGCAGCACAATCCCTATCTTCTCCAAGCCTTGGATTATACTACGTTATAGATAAATAATTACATTTCTTTTGGTTGTACATATTTTCATAATTTGTACTTTTCGTCTGGGCAGCTTATATAACAATAAATTCTCTAAAGATATAATTTTTATAATGATAATGATCGGAATAAGATAATTGAATTAATTTTATTTAAAGTTAAAATAATATTTATAGTTTTTTGTTTAACACTGGAAAAAAACTAAAAAAAAAAATTACCATCCCGCGTATTCGATCCTCCAACGATATCCAAGCGTGAAGAGTTATCATATGCTAGTCAAATTATTTTTATGTATATTTACTGCATAAATTTTGATTATATTAATAATAATAATTTATTATAAATTTTGAGATTAACATTAGTAACAGGTGTAGATAATCCAATTAAATAAAATATTACAACATAATTTACACATTTTACATTTAAAAACCAATGATTTTCATTAATTTATAGGACATCACAAAAGTTGACATCGTTGGATATTTCTATATTGTTTACAATGTTTATATTATATTATTAAACTTACCTTTCGTTAGGAGATTCTGTAATGAGAAGATCATCTTTTGCTTGATTCATTATCTATACCTATTATATTGTTTGTAAACACTTTCAAGAAAGTTTCGGTGACAGTTAAAAATTATATCATAACTGTCAACATTATGTCTATCGTATACTGAACACTGAGTAGAGGCTAGCGTTGTTTGGAGGCTAGCGGTAACTTGCCTACTAGATATAGTGGCACTATTACAAGCGTTACGGTTTTATTGTTACGGTTTTTTACTATTACATTTTTTTCAGTTCGGTCACGCAGCAAAATCCCTATCTTATCCAAGCCTGCCGTAAGGAACATAGTTCCAATTATATGAACTTTTTTTTCTAAAATTTTTTGTTAAAGTAACAACTTATCACACTCTCTACCCCCATGAAAAGTGCTACTTTTTCCCACATGTGCGGAAAGTTAGTTTCAATCAAACACGGTTTTCTGATTTATACTTACAAATGTATTACCGATAGCACATTAGACAATTACACAGAATAAATATCTGAGTATTTGTAATAATAAACCTCCATCAAGGTGGCTGACCCAAAGTGGAGAAATTTGTCGAAATTTATTTCAAAATTAGGTGCATTTTAGGTGCTATTTAGGTGCGCAAAACAAAAATTAGGTGCACTAACCGTTTTTGAAATATTTACGAAAAACCATGGGCCAGCCAGCCTTTAACAACCTAGCTGACCCATAAGAAAAAAAAACAAATAACAAGGATTAAATAATCTTTAAATTAGGTGCTAATTAAGTGCTTTTTAAAACACGAAACATAAAATAAAAAATTTAAAAATTTAACGTCTTAAAATTGAATATATTGATTGTTTATGGCAAAATGCCACATTTCTTCTTGCACTTTGAACCAAAATGGACATCGGCAGTTTAAGAACAGTTAGAAATCGGTAAAAATTTCTTGTCCTGTAATTTTTTTAATGGATAATTCGGAAGGTCACCACAAAATTTTTTTTTTATTTTTTTTAACTCGGACCGCTGAGCGAGACTTGCAACCGGTCATTTCCGGAAATGATGATTAATATAAAATTCATTTTGTCAGAGATTTAAGTGCTTATTAAGTGCAATAGTTTCACGAGCAAAATAAACTGCTAATGAGCAATTTCAACTGAAAATATTTGTCCAAAGTTTTCTTGCGTCTCAATTAAGGGTGTCAATCTGCACTTTTTAAGCACATGATCAAGATCAAGATCATTAAAATTTTCTTGTAATTCTATTACTTAATAATTCTCTCGTCCGAAATGAAATAATTTTTTTAATTTTTTTTTAACTGGGACTGCTGAGCTTGTTACCGGTCACTTCCAAATATAATAATTATTATAAAAAACTTTTTGTCAAATATTTAAGTGCTCAGTAAGGGCAACAGACTCAATAGCAGAACAAACCGCTGATGAGACAAGTCAACTTGAAATTCTTAGCCTAAGTCTTAAACCAAGTGTGTCATTCTGCACTTTCTAAGCACTTAAAAACTGGTACAAATACCTACGAAATAATCCCATAAAATTTCCATAGTTTTTTTGCGCGTAGCTCCGATAATTAATTGACTTTAATCTGGACTTAAAACTTCTCTGCCGTTTTTTATCTGTACTCAAAATGAAGCGCACCTATTTGAATTACTCAAAAATTATTTTACCATTACTTTTCTCCTCCAAGACATTTCAACTAAAAAATTCGAACAATTAAAAAACTTCTCAATAGGTAATTATTTTTTTTATTTAAATTTTAGCTAGAAATGTTTTATCAAAGGTAATACCACGAGTCCTTAAAATTTTATCGATAAATTTTTAGTTTCCACGAAAACTTTTTTATTTGGCAAAAATACGAAAACAAACTGAAATGTGATAAAATCACGAGTCTGTAGGACGAGTGATTTTATCATATTCAGTTTGTTTGAGTAGGTAGTTTTGCCAAATAAAAAAGTTTGAGTCTGGAAAATAAAAATTTATCTAGTAAAATATTACAGGACGAGTGGTATTTAAGAAGATTATTTTTTGAACCATTCTGTACAAAAACTACTTTATTTAAAAAACTTCCTAGAACAACTTATATTTCATAATTAACACAAACGAAATGCCGTTACCCCTTCCTATTAACTTATCCTGTACACTAGATAGTATTGTCAGTTGTCACTGTTGTCAGTTGTCGTGAGCGTCGTCAAAACAGGGTTAGAATTTGAATAAATATTTATTTTTATACCTATTTATACAATTATATTATTAAAGAGAAAATTACCAAAATAAAAATTATTAGGTATATCTAGGTATTTAAAGTTTACCTACAAGACCACAATTGCCTGTGTAGGCATATAAAAGTTTTAAATGCATGCAGAACCAGGAAGCAGGTTAGTTTTAAATTATTTCGGAGGAGAGAATTATTAAGTAATAGAATTACAAGAAAATTTTAATGATCTTGATCTTGATCATGTGCTTAAAAAGTGCAGATTGACACCCTTAATTGAGACGCAAGAAAACTTTGGACAAATATTTTCAGTTGAAATTGCTCATTAGCAGTTTATTTTGCTCGTGAAACTATTGCACTTAATAAGCACTTAAATCTCTGACAAAGTGAATTTTATATTAATCATCATTTCCGGAAATGACCGGTTGCAAGTCTCGCTCAGCGGTCCGAGTTAAAAAAAATAAAAAAAAAATTGTGGTGACCTTCCGAATTATCCATTAAAAAAATTACAGGACAAGAAATTTTTACCGATTTCTAACTGTTCTTAAACTGCCGATGTCCATTTTGGTTCAAAGTGCAAGAAGAAATGTGGCATTTTGCCATACACAATCAATATATTCAATTTTAAGACGTTTAATTTTTAAATTTTTTATTTTATGTTTCGTGTTTTAAAAAGCACTTAATTAGCACCTAATTTAAAGATTATTTAATCCTTGTTTTTTGTTTTTTTTTCTTATGGGTCAGCTAGGTTGTTAAAGGCTGGCTGGCCCATGGTTTTTCGTAAATATTTCAAAAACGGTTAGTGCACCTAATTTTTGTTTTGCGCACCTAAATAGCACCTAAAATGCACCTAATTTTGAAATAAATTTCGACAAATTTCTCCACTTTGGGTCAGCCACCTTGATGGAGGTTAATAATAACGCCTTGAATCGAACCAGGGTTTACTTTTAGTGTTCTAACTTAAGACACTCGCTTAAACCACTGAGCTAACACTGCACATGTGCTCAGTTCCATATTTGAAGTATGAAAATAATGTTAAAAAACAGTATAATATAGGTAAACTAAATACATAAAACTAAAATAGTAGAACCTGTCACAAATAAAACAATGACATAACACAATATTTGGTTAAGTTATCTCGTGTTCATAGGAAAAATAGTGTGCAGAAAATGACTTTTCACACTTATGGAAAAATTTGTGTTAAACTATATAATAATACCTATAATCAGTATATTTATTATCACCTTTTTTTTTTCAGAAAACGTAAAGAAAGTTTAGATTCAACGTCTTCTCACCCAGCCGGTGATCTGCCAGTGGTGGGTCATCGTGGTATGGCAGAATTGCCCGAGGGGGCTGCGCCTCCAGAGGACCAACAAAATTGGAGAGCATTTTATGAACACCCCTTGACAGCTGCCACCACAGCCATGCTTAACATCGGTGGAGGAGCCGAAGATCAATCGCAAGCAATGGGACTGATTTATGAATACTACAAATTACCTGATTCCAAAGATAAATTAGCTGATATTTGGTCGTAAGTATTTAGTCTTTAAATTAGTAAATCTTCTGAAGTTTAAGATTAACTATTACATTTACCTATTATATTTCTAACTCATTAGGTTCTGATAATGTAAACAACTATTAGATTTAACCATTCTTACTTTGTTGAATGTACCCTACGTAAAAACTTTTTAAAAGTACGAGGGTGATCTGTATTGAATTTGTTTAACTTTGTTCTGTTTTACAAAATACATTTCAAAATTCGAGGTCTATTTTTATCATTCCTTATACAATCTTGACCGTTGTGGAACTGACCGACTTGGTTCTACTCTGCATGTAAAAATCATTTTCTGTTTTTCATATCATATCATCATATGGTCACTGTTCACACTTAACTTTTTAAATTTGGTATATAATATTCTTCTCTTATTACTTGATTCTTCATTATTGTTAATATATTACGTGATAAACTGCCTGATTATTCTTAATTTGTAATTCGATTGCATATATCTTGTAATTTCCAATTTAACTAAATATTACATCGAAACTAAAATAAAATATAATCATTAGATTATTCATAAACAAATAGGATTTACATTTCGTGAATCTCCTTTTACCAGTTTCTACATTTTATTTCTCCGAAACCAGCCGTGATAAATATTTATAAAAAATTAAATTATTCTTTCTATTTGTATCTGTCATCAACAGGTATACAATTAGTTTTTTAATCCTATAATTATAATAATAATAATAATAATAAGTTTATTCACATAAAAAATATAAATACAATTAACAGTATATATCGATTAATACAGATGTAAATAAACAAAAAAAACCAACCGCAAGGATAAAAATCCGCGAGCGGCGATATTTAAAATTTATATACATTACTGTTTAAAAAAAATGGAAAATTAGAACATATTACCTACACTATTGAAATATTAGCCTTAAATTTGTAAAATGACACATACTCACACATATAACATACAATGTTGAAACAAAGTAGGAAATTACTGAACCATAATGATTAGAACCTCATAATAAGAAAATTGATATAAATAATAGTTAATAAGGACTCCAGGACTTGTAGAACTCGAACGAATTAAATGTATTACCAGTGAATTAATGAATAACAATAAATAATAAGCGTTTCCTACCAAATGCAATTTATCCAAAAATTATATATTTGTACTTATTTTAATAGATTCCAGCGTTTTTAAGGTCTATCAAACGGTGAATCTCTTCTCTTGATTTAGACTTAATCCACTTATTTATGGTTTTTTTAAAGAAATTTGGATTAGATATTTGTTTAAAATCAGTGGGAAGTAAATTAAAAATTCTTGCAGCCAGGTATTTATAACACCTTTGACCAATAGTTTTTGAACTAAACGGGACTTCCACTGAACCGTGTTTTATAGGTAAAAGGTACTGTATGATTGGACTTTTTTGTTTTGTGTTGAAAAATAAGAATACAACTACAATACATTTGAAAATGTCAACTCGCACAAGTACGAGGTAGCAAATGGAATCAAACACTTCAAAGCCTCGTTTGTTAATTCTGGGTATTCTGTTTTTCTTTTTAACCAAAAGGTATCCAAATTTTCAGACTTGAATTCCAAGTGTAACATCCCATCGGTAGATAATTCTAGCAGATTCTCTTTGAGCTTAGTTGCTAAATTCGCCTCATTTATAGCTGCATTTAAAAACGGATTTAAGATCCATCTTTGCCCAGTGCTATCCGATATCTCTTGCACTGAGAAGTAATGACCTAATTCTTTCTTCAAATTATCTAACACCATTTTCATACCAGATATATATGAATTGATGTTTATCTCGCTTCCGACTTCTTCAATGAAAGAATGTGTCGACGAAAATGAATCAAAGTTGTTTTGATTTATAGATGATGACCAGAATTCAATTTTTTTGATAAAGGCATGGAGTTTGTCTTTTGCTGTAATGACATTTTCATCCCGCCCTTGAAGACTTTTATTCAAGTTATTTAAATGCTCAAATAAGTCCGAAAGAAAAGCCAGTTTCAAAAGGAATTCCGGGTCAGAAATGAATTCAGAGTAATGTGACTTGGCTTGCTGTAAATATACTAATAGTTCAGCGCGAAGTTCCATAACTCTGGTCAGTACTTTGCCTTTCGATAACCACCTAATCTCTGTATGGTAAAGCAAATTTCGGTGGAGAGCCCCCATATTATCATCACAAATGAGTCGAAACAATCGAGTCTGCAACGCTTTTCCTTTAATAGAATTTACAATACTAATAATACTATGTAGAACTTGACTGTATTCTTGTGGCAAGGTTTTGGCTGCAAGAGCTTGGCGATGGAGAAAGCAGTGCATCCAACAAGCGTTTGGCATCTGTTCTTTCAATCTAGCAATAAATCCACTCTTCGCACCAGTCATGGCTTTTGCTCCGTCACTACAAATAGCAATGCATTTTTGTGCCCAATCGATATTCATATCTTGCGTAGCTTCAAAGAACATGTCATGCAAGCATTGACCTGTAGTATTTGTGGGAAGTGCCTTGCAAAATAGTATTTCTTTCCATTAATTTTTCATTGGATTCAAAACGCACAAAAGCTACAAACTGCGCACAACCCGCAATATCCGTTGATTCATCAAATTGCAAGGACACAAAAGAACTTTTCTTTATTTTTTCTATGACTTGATCACGAACATCAGTCGCCATATTGCTTATCCTGCGTTGAATAGTATTGTCAGAGAGAGGTATACTTTTGAGCTTTTCGATCTCTTGCTTGCCAAACATAATCTCTGCTATATCTAAAGCCGCTGGTAAAATCAAATTTTCGGCGATAGTGTGAGGTTTTCCTGCTTTAGCCACACGAAAAGCTACTCGATAACTAGCAAGCAACGCTTTCTCATTTAGGTTGGACATTTGTCCTATAGCAGTTTTTTGATGTTCAACAGCTTTTAATTTTCGCTCAAAAAATTCCACGGGTTTATTTTTTTCATTAGGATGTTTTGTGTTTAGGTGGCGTACAAACTTCGATGGCTTCATGCTTTCTCTTGACAAAATTTTAAAGCAAATTACGCACTGCGGTTTATTGTCAATCACAGTAAACCCAAATTTTAAATAATTCTCGTCATAAAGACGTTTTTTCTTTATTCCACTACTCCCGCTAGACGTTGATGGTTCTGATGATCTTTTCAGAAATTTATCCATTTTCAATGAAAACAAACAACACAAATAAATACGTAAAACAAGTGTTTGATATCTTACACACAGTCCGTATAACACCGAAGTTTCACTTCCGAATCGTTTTCGACTCAACTGCAACTGCCGTAGCCGCAGTCGAATCATCTCGAAGCGTAACGAAACGTCTCGAAACCTGTGGACCAGTAGCACTCGGAACCTGTACTGTTTTACGTACTTAATTATATATTTATATTCGAATCCTAATAACGCAAACGCCTAAAACTTTTGTATGGATTAAATATTTTTAACATACATAAAATAAAAAAGGTCGGGGGGGGGGGGGGTCGCGAAATATTTTTTGATACTAGGGGGGTCGTGTCATGAAAAAGGTTGAAAAACACTGTTCTAGATAATTTTTTGTAAGACTACCCCACGCAATCAGGCCATTGTTCATATACATAGGTAATTTTAAATATAAACATAGATTATATGTGTCAGTTATTCAGATACATACTATATTGAATAAATCACTGGTAAACAGTATTTTTGTTAAACAAAATCGAGTCGGTTTTTTAAACACTACTACCTACCCGCATATAAACCTCATATTTAGTTTTGTTCAATCACCCTCAGTTGTCGTTAAACATAACCTAAATTGATTACGCGAATTTTGCTTACCGACGTATGTTTCCGATAAATTAATAATAAATTATTGAAATTAAAACGGTTTTCTTTGTGATTGTCGTTTCTGTACATCGTAATAAGATGCCCAGAGTGTGTGTAAACCATCCTGATAACTTTTGTTACATTTGCGGTCAACTTACTATTAAAAGTCAACGTCGTAACTTGACACCATTGGTTAAACACTGTTATTTTAATTATTTTGGTTTTTCGGTGCGAAATTTGGAAAAAACCTGGACTCCTAGTGTTTGTTGTGCAAAGTGTATTAGTTTATTAACATCATGGGCTAAAGGATCTCGTCATATGCCGTTTGCAGTTCCAATGATATGGTCTGAACAGAAAGACCATGTGTCAGATTGTTATTTCTGCCAAACTTCTATCAAAGGTATCAATCACAAATCTAGACACACCGTGAACTATCCGAATTTACAATCTGCTCAAAGACCTATCCCACACAGTGATGATCTGCCTGTTCCTCAGCCTCCAGTAAACACAGATGACGTGACTGGTGAAGAAAATGTATTTGAGAATTCTGATTCCGATCCGACTTTTGAGCCCAGCACTTCAAATACGGCACCTCATTTTGTAAATCAAAACGATCTCAATGACCTTGTACGTGATTTGGATCTCAGTAAAAGACAGGCAGAACTCTTGGCTTCCCGACTTCATGATTGGAATTTATTAGAAAAAAATACCAGAATATCCGTATACAGAACACGACACACACACTTCTCAATTTTTTTTTTCTCAAGATGGCAATTTAGTGTTTTGTAGTGACATTCCCTCAGTTATGGCCTTGCTGACGATTGAATATAAAACATCCGACTGGCGATTGTTTATAGATTCGTCAAAGGTTAGCTTAAAAGCTGTACTGTTACATAATGGTAATAAATACCCTTCCGTGCCGGTCGCTCATGCTACTGAAATGAAAGAATCATATGATAATATGAAGTCACTGCTTGAACATATTAAATATAATCAATACTCCTGGAAAATATGTGGAGATTTAAAAGTAATTGCTATTTTACTAGGTTTACAACTTGGATATACGAAATTTTGTTGTTTCATCTGTGAGTGGGATAGTCGAGATAAAAAAAATCACTATGTTAAAAAGGAGTGGCCTAAACGAGCCGCTCTTATACCAGGTCAACGAAATGTTCTTCATCCTCCGTTAATAAATCCTGAAGATGTATTGCTACCTCCATTGCACATCAAACTCGGACTTATAAAAAACTTTGTCAAAGCTATGGACAGAAATGGAGATGGTTTTTGTTACTTGAAACAGAAATTCCCAAAAATCAGCGATGCCAAAATAAAAGAGGGAATATTTGTAGGACCACAAATTAGAGATCTACTGTCTGATAAAGAATTTGAACAAAAACTTAATCCGATCGAAAAATCTGCATGGACATGCTTTCGAAATATTGTTTGTAATTTTCTTGGAAACCACAAGGCCGAAAACTATGAAGAGTTGGTCAACAACCTCTTATCAGCTTACAAGAATATGGGATGCAATATGTCGCTCAAGATACACTTCTTACACTCTCATTTGGATTTTTTTCCTCAAAATTTGGGAGCCGTTAGTGATGAACACGGCGAGCGATTCCATCAGGATATATCCAACATGGAAAAACGGTACCAAGGCAAGTGGAGTCCGAACATGTTGGCTGATTATTGTTGGACACTTAAAAGAGATGTACCTAACGCTAAATATTCCCGAAAATCTTGAATAAAAGTCAAATGATAGTTGTTTTTCTTGATTAAATTCAATTTTCAACCATATTTACTTAAAAAAAAACTGCATTGCAGTTGCAAAAAAACTGAGGGTGACTGAAACTTTTAAAAAATGCAGATTATTAACAGGCTAATTGTAGATACAAAATATCCCGTTCAAATTAATTTAACTTTCATTAAGGTCATTTTTGTCTATCAGTGATTCGTAATTAGTCAAAAGAACATCAATAGTCGTTAGCGTTCTAGTTGACAACTGTCATCTTTTATTTTTATGTTCCTCTCAGAACCTTCTTCCATTTCACTGTTGATCTGATTTAATGACATCAACTGGGCTTATCTCTATTGAAACATAAATAAATAAGGTGGGTGCGCTACAGCTCGCGTGTGTAAGTATTATTTCTTAGTTTGGTGTGTAGTAGCCTCGGGAAGACATAATTTATGACTAGCTAGGTCGCATGTTTAACGTAAGTCATTCAACTATCCCGTCTTTAAAAGACCTCCATATTTTTAATCCGCATTTGCAAACATATATTTTTTAGTTTCTTTCCTGTCATTACAATATCTTTCAATTCAAAACCAACGGTAGGTAGACCCTTTTTGTTTTGAAGTTATACTTCTATTCGTGCACTGGGCGGAAAAGATTTGTGTAGAGTTAAATGGGAAAAATCATTACATATGTAATGGTGTGAGTTAGAGAGAGATAGAAACACTTATAAGGTATATTGGTCGGTACAAACAAAGATGAAATATTTACCACATGTGATTAGTCATAACTATAAGTCCTTTGAATATCGTTTCAACATTCAGTACAGTGAAAAGGGATAGATATACAAAAAACAGTCTGAGCTAATGTATGAATATCATAGTGACGGACCACATGATTATTTGACAGATTATTTTATAATTCTGTCACGTAAGTATAAATATAAAGTTTAGCATTTTATATTAATAATAATATTTAGTAATGAGTATTGTATTGTAGTCTAAAGTACCGTCACATGGTTGCAGTATATTCTGCTCTATGCTTTTAAGGTTGTTGGCTACATAAACAGAGTTTTTACGAATAGTCGAGGAAATAAATCACTAAAACCTCCGAATTTTGTAACGTAAGATGGATCAGAATGCTTTTTTTGCACTGGATTTGTTAGAGTATCAGGTTTGTCGCTATTTTTTATAATGTAAAAATGGGAAATTGCATTTCTGCATTCGAAAAGCACATTCCGAACAGACAATAGAAAGAAAACTTAAAACTGTGTAAGTATTGCTGAAAATGGGTTCAATTTATATACTCGGGGTTTTTGGAGTCGCTGAACACGAATATTATGATGCCAAAAGTCTTCGGGGCACTTGGTGCCTAGGGTGTTTACCTCTTTTCCTGGGGTTTCATGTAAATTCTGTACGAAATCAGTGCACACTTTGTACTCGGCGGTTTTTTGAGTCGCTAAATACGATTATAAAAATGGCGATGGTCTTCGAAACACCTGGTGCTTAAGACGGACCTCGTCTCCAGGAATTTTATGCAAATTTGATACAAAAAGAGTGTGCACTCGGTACTAGAAGGTTTTTGGGGTCGCTAACCACGAATATCATATAATGATTTTGCTAAATCATTTGCATACAAATTTATGAATCCGGGCGCGTGCATAGAAGTATAACTTCTGCCGGCAGTCCCACTGACTGCCACACTCGTTTTTCTTGTTTTACTGTATTTATTCTGAAACTAATGTAAAAGCTATATTTCTCTTTTTCTGGGTTACAAAATAAGAAAAATACCTTATTTATCGAGTAATAAACACTGAGGTACCGAGAACTACGTGAGAGGTAACCTCCTACACATAACAGTATTGCATTTTTTGGTCCGAAATTTAAACGCAAATCTTGTACAAACAGTTTTAGGTATCCGCAGAGATGCAATTCAGACGATTTTTTTACATTAATCCCATTGTATACCGTAATATATAGTTTAGTGATACAGACGATTGCCATAAATTCAGCCGAAGACGTTTTTATTTCTAAAAGATTCCCATATATTTAACGCTTATTTTTATCCCAACCGTTTCAGTTTCTTTGTTCAGAGGCGTATCAAATGTAATATACATTTTAATGAATCTTTTAAAAATTCATTATAAAATTATGTTTTCTTGGGAAAATGATATACTGCTGAATCCAATGTCGCCATTTTATCACTAAAGATGATATATTTAACATGTTTTTTATTGTAATAGTGTCACAAAATAAAATACGACTATAAAAATAGTGATGCTGAAATATAATCTGAAATATTTCATTTTTCATTAGTATCTAGTCAAATGGTCAGATATACACTAAGTAACCATAACATTATACAAAAGTTTTAGATAACAAAATTCACAAAAATGTTAGTTATACAGCAACTCCAAACTAACAAACTTTTATGCTATAAAATATTGGTAACTACATTAATAAAAATACAAATTATATAAATTAATATACTGACCACCATCACATTCAATAAACAACCTCAGTCTATATAACTTTTATGTACCTATATTCCATGTAAGTTTAGATATGCAAGACATTATATATGTATGTATATAAAATAGAGATTAAAACTAAAATAGTTTAAAAGAAAGTTGGCTTTAATAAAAAATAAACCGTTAAAGTTTGTTTTGGTAGCGGGTCGTAATCCTGGACTACTTGTATGCCTTATAAAAAATGTAAAGGTACTTTATCCTAGATAAATCAAAATGATTCAAAAGAGCATGATGGCAAAACTAAATTCTATGTTTATAGTTACCTACTTCCCATAAGGGGCGTACGATACCTTAGGCAAGTCTCCGGGTTACCAACAATATCCTACATATGTAAGTTTAATCCCTTTTATTAAAATTGTTATCTCGGATCTGCATAGTAACGTGATACCGATAGTATCAGGTTGAAAACCCTTAGCTCTCGTACAAATTATATTTTAAAAAAGATCTTTGAGACCCCCAACGTGAGATTTATGCGTTTGTTATTTTAAACCTTAAAATATTCATTTTGATTGCTTTTCTCCTGTAACTAAATTTATTAGTCTACTTTCGTATTCAGAAAGGGATCGCACAGTAACACTTTTTTATTATGGTAATAAAATTTTGGATTCATTTTTGCAATGCCCATTACAATATCGATATTGTAGTTCCTGCCTACTTCATTATTTATTGATCTCTTTGAATTTAAATATTTTCAAATTTGATAAATGTATCACTTAAAACGGATACTTTATTACTAACGGCAAATTTATTTAGCAAACGAAAATTGCTACAGATTACAGATATAGCTTGTCTAATAAGTAACCTCCTACGCAAGAAATACATGTTTTTCGAAAAAATTATTTTATTTTATTCAATACAATCTGCTTTTACTTCATTACAACGATCCTAGCGATGTTTCAACTTCTCTATGCAATCCGAATAACACGATACTAAATGATTTGCAAAATAGACGTTTGTGTCATTAACTATCTCTTCATTTGAGCTAAACGTTTCTATTTGCGAATTATTTATTCAGATTTGGAAACACATAATAATCGAAGGGGGTTAAATACGTGTATCATCCGGATGAGAATGGGGCTTTTTCTCACTGAGTTCTGGCACCAATTTATCCAATAAGGCTATCGATGGTTTACCTTTTTCAAGAGAGTCACTGATAATAATAAAAATAATAATAATAGCGTTTACTGCCAACAGTATAAACCATTTACAAAAAAAGTAAGCTTATAATTTAGGTTAAACCAACTTCAGTACAATACCTACTTCACTTTCAACAATATATAATAAGAATAAAAAATACATTAAATCCTTAAAATTGTGGTTGAAATTTTACCTAATAAAACTAATAATTATGTGCCCTAGTTAGTTTTGGAACTAGAAAATCAATCTGATGCAATAATTCAGAGGTATCAACTTTATGGTTTAAAAGACTGAACAAATATAAAACAGAACACTGCATTCTACGTCTCTCTAAGGAGGCAAAATCAAAATTACCCCATTAAATAATGTAATTAGTACCTCCAATATCAATAAAAATTGTGCCTTTGCAATCCCAAAATACAGTGGCCATAACGTTTCCGACTCTTTGCTGCTTCTCTGATGTGTTTATGGATTTAAATGGATTCAAGTTTTATCAACAGTTGCCAGTTGACGATAAAAGTCCAATTGATTAAAGGCTGCTGAGAAATGCGTACATGCTTATGTTTTTGATCAATGGTTAGTAACTGCGGCACCGGATTTTTCTTATTCAAAAATTTGTCCAAATTTGCCTATACTCACACAGTTTCACTTTACGATCAATACAAACCATTTCATGGACTTTATGTAGATTTTTCGGTTTAACTGTATTAAAGTGCCGTCCAATATCTACGTGGGACCAAAATTTAAGAGTAAAATCTAAAGGAGCATAAGTCCTATAATATTTATTCAACTTTTCTAACGTTTACTTCTTGTTTTATTCTCAAATAATATTTTATGAGAAATCATAAATCGTTTTTTAACACGTTAATTTAATGCATCAGTTGTCAAAATAGTTATTTATGAAGTATGCTTTTTGCGCACGCACGCGATGTTTAGAGCACGAGCGAAGCGAGTGCTATATATCGCGTAAGTGCGCAAAAAGCACTTCACGCACAGTTTCATACAATATTTTATCTACGATAATCAAATAAAAAATAATTACAAGAAAGCAATTTATTTTCAATTCATTTACAAGATACTAACAAAACTAATGCTCTCATAGCAACACCATGGCAACGCGAATGCTAAGGATATTTGATTATATGAAGGTGTGTCAAAAACAGTGTTAAAAAGTAAATCCCATTTAAAATACATTGTTACTTCACGCACACTTTCAATCCTTCACGCACTGCTGTCTATAATGACAGTTTTCACGAACTAAAAATTGATACATAATATGAGGTATCGGCATCGCGCTAAAATTTGAGTCTAGAACTTTTTATTTCTTTTTTCGTCAAAGCGCCGTCATCGAGAATATAGGTTACTTATCAGACCACCTAGTATAATGGATTGTTGTGACAATTAAACACTTAATCAAATTGCGTATAATTTTAAGAACAAACATACCGTATTATTAAATTTCACACCCATTTACACAGGTCGAAATTTGTCAGTATTTTTAGATCGTTTATTGCTAATAATGATAGACAGAGGCGTAAAAGATGAAATATGATATATTTGCTTAAGAAATTAAGCCTAAACTAGTTCTTCTAGTCCTGCATAATTTTTTTCACATAGTTTAGATATATATGTAAAGACTATAATTTATTGGATGTCAAGTTTCAGTCACCGATTTAGCAATTATTTAATTGCCGACACTTAGTGGTTATTAAGTTTCTAAAACATTAATTAATAAAAATAGAGCAGATTTGAAATATTGCAATATTTAACAAATACTGGGTGTTACATTCGCCTCTTTGTCATAAGATTTTACATAAATTACTTATAGCGCAGCTTATATATACATATATACCGTTACTTAATAAATATTTATTGCTTCTAGTAAACTCACACCGAATGATATAAAAGCATTAATAATTTTGTTGGGATTTTATTAATACATAATATTATATGTAGGTAAATATCAATCTAAGGACTAAGATTACTAAATTGGTAAAAAAATCAAATACAACATATCTATACTAATATTATAAAGAGGAGGTTTGATTTTTTGTTTGTTTGTTTGAAATGAATAGGCTCCGAAACTACTGGACCGATTTCAAAAATTCTTTCACCGTTGGCAAGCTACACTATTCCCGAGTGACATAGGCTATGTTTCATTTAAAAAAAAATAGGGATCCTTACTAAAATACCATTAATGTAACCAAAAATGACCTTAAAATCCTTACATCGCGTGCGCTAAGAATACTATTGATTATAGAATAAAATAATGTACTACGATTTTGAAGAATATATAAATATCTACAAAAAATGTCGCGACAGCATATGTCTAACTGTTATAGTTACGTCACAATAACTAATTTTTAATTTTTTAAAAGTTTTTATCTTTGTATTATTCCTTATCAAAATAACTTATTTCATAATCACGACAGATATCACAAATTTGGCATGTGCAATGGGACGAGGCTACTTATAAAGGAATTAAAGGACAATTAAGTTGTAGCAACCAATATAACTGAACCACCAGCTGGTCAACTAGCTCATACACTGAGGATACCGATGATCCCAACTGATCTACCAAATCCATTTAAACCGCTTCAATTTCCTATCAAAACATCTTTCGCTTTTACTAATAATAAGTCTCAAGGTCAAACCTACCAAATAGTAGGGATCGGTTTTCCTCATGGCCAACTGCCTAAGGCGGGTCGGAGCACCTGAAAATCAATTTATTTTGCTGCCAGAAAATAAAACAACATGTAATATTGTTTACAGGGAAGCGTTGACCCAATAAATTTAATGGCTTTTGTTATTTTCCTTTAATTCCCGTGCAAAGCCTGGGCGGGCTGCTAGTATAATATAAAATCTATGGGAAATTGTAATTTTTTTTTGTTTTCGGTTGAATTATTCCTCGTTAAATTTACCCTCAATTAGACAATTTCTTGTTGACTGAAATATGATAAAATTAGACAGCATTTATTTACATCATAATAATAGCAAAACACTGCGGTTTTATCTTTTCTTCAGGCAAAAAGATCTTGTCTAAGAAAATTAGTCTTCTTCATTTCTGTATTTTTAAACTTCATTGATAGATGAGCTTAATAGAATATTGTTCTAAAGAGTAAGTTATTATAGTTAAAAAATATTTGAATAAAATGATCAATTCTACTCAGTTTTATAAATATTTTTAAAGCGAAACTTTCTTTATATGTGAGCTTTGTGAACAGGAGTGATTCGAGAAAAAGTGTCCACTTACGGAAGATGACCTTGTTACCAACTTCTCTTTCACTCTAATCGTATATACTGAAGTACACCAGTACGTTTCTATTTAAATAAAATTGTTATCACAAACATAGTGTCTGTTATAGAATATGATAATGACCATGATAGTGTATATATAAATATTTTCAACTATTTAATAAACAGTACAGTCCAGTAACATTTAATACTAATTATTATATTTTGTATGAATGTATGAGAAAATTAGGGGTAACAGATACACCTGAGACTTATAAGATCTCTTGTGACTCCCTTTTCTTGCTATACTTTTGATGATTTCCTCAGACTTATAGCAGCTCTTCTAGTCCTATCTTTCTTGGAAAGTTTAGGATATCGTTGGGTTTCAAGTTAGATAGATCTTCCTCTTCTATTTCGAATGACCCTAGAAGTACTTAATGCGATGCATTCTGAGAGTATGTGTTTCATCCTCTACCTCACAGAATCTGCAGTTAGCTTCATCTACTAATCCTAGTTTCTCCATGTGCTCTCTTAATCGGCAGTGCCCGTTTAATATTCCTGTTATATGTAATATGGTGGTTCTTCTTACTAAGGTTAAGACATTTTAGACATTTTTCGATTGTCTTAGTCCTTCCAGATCATTCCAGTACTTTGATTTTTCGCTCTCCATTTTTTTCCTTAGTTTTTCTAAGATTGTACTACTGCTGATTCCGCAAAATGGTTCTGGTCCCAGGTATGGGATTTCAGCTTCTTCTTTTGCTAGCTTATTTGCTGTGTCGCTTCCTTCTATTCCTATGTGTCCTGGAACCCATATAGGAGAGTAACAGTGTTATTTTTATATTTTACAATATATTATTATTTAAAATATAGTTTTATGGTAGTATTTATTTAAAATTTATTTTTATTGTTTTATTTTATTTATATAATTAATTTTGTTATACAAAAAAATATAGTTAATAAAATATATTCTTGTGTCTTAGTCCTTGTTTGTCAAAGGCACTTTCATCGGAATTTCCAGAGTTCCACACGTCTTTTTTTACATTAAATAAAAAAATGTTTATTGAATATATTTGAGATGTCGCTTTGTTATTATAGTTAAAATTTAAATTTAGTATTATTGATATTTGTTCTTTTATAACAAACTTTAATAAATATTTAAATAATTTTATATATTATCTACATAAAACGTTGTCATTATATTTTTTTGTTAAAAGAATTATTACAAAATTCTATAAATAGCATTAGAAATCCATACATTAATCCGACCAAAGTATTTTTTTATAATATTCAAATTTCTAAATAAATTTAGTTTTTCGAACGAAAGATTTAATATTTTACGCCTTGTCAACCTTGGCAATGAAATATTAAAATATTAGCATTTAAATTTGTTGAATTGGACCCTAATTCGTAGTTGTTTTTTTCTAATATCTATCACTAAATCAACTATAAGTACATTAATTTATTAATAGTAGTCTCATAAAAATATTAATTAATATCATAAAAGAACGTAAATTACTAAAATCAGAGTTTGTCACAAAAAATTTAAAAATAAATATTATAAAACTCATTTCAAATTTTGGGGTAATTAAATTATTTGAAAAGTATTAAATAAACAATTAAACAATGAAGATGGGTCTAATTTTTATAGTCAATATAGTGAGGAAGGTTTCCTCTCGAAAATGTCTAAAATGCAAAGAGGCAAATATTTAATAATATTAATTAAAAAAAAAATAATGCCTATAGGAATAGTTTGTATAGTTAAAGACATTAGACTGCTAACAATATAGTAGGAAAAGTTTTTTTTTATTATTATTAAGGATGTCCTCGTAGGTATAGACCTAAATAAAAATGTACCGAGAACATCTATTGGGGCAGAAGAGACAATTTATTAATTTGGGATTTAAAGGAATTAATGGAGCTAGGTTTTTGGTGATACTGGTGTCGTTTATTAGTCGAACTGCTCTTCCCTGTATTGCATCAAGATCTCCGGGCCTTGACGGAGCCGCCGAACCCCACACATGCGAGCAGTATTCAAGATTAGGAGAAAAATATTTCCGTGCTCTAAACAGAAAGCCTAATTTCTTTCCTGCTGCAGTTGCTTTGGATGCAATATGTTCGTTCCATAGTAAGTCCTGGCAGATCTTTATACCAACCAGCGTAATGGAGTCGCCCGCTACCAGTGTCTGATCGTTGATTGTAATGGATGAGTCGCATGTTTGCCTCTTGTTGGACAGGCAACATGTCTTTGTCTTGGAAGCGTTGAAATTAACAAGATTATTTCTTCCCTACTTGTCTACAATTCTCAAATCTTGATTGAGAGAAGCCGTTGTGGATCTTCCTCTTCAAAATATTGTTATGATTTTTCCTTCGTAGGTTCGGGATAAGTGATAACAGCAGACAAACTTAACAATTTATTAGTAAACACAACTAAATAACAATTTATTTTCTTTAACTAATTTACACAACTTTAATACAATTATAATTACTAAATAGCGTCGTTAAAATATTTCGCATAACAATTCGCACTTTATCGCCAGCTACTACAAATACCATTAATTCGCCCGTCCGAAGCCGTCCCTTTTTATAGTATTAGATCCTTTCAGAAACTTCCAGCAGTTAAATCTCGAACAGAAAACTCTCGAACCACCACGACGCCATAACAGCTTATAGAAGGTCGATTTCGTTCGAAGACAAACTAGAATAGACTAGAATTCCTAGAATTATAACGACACCTCACTCCTCGGGCTGGGCAACAGGTCCGGACTCGTAACAATATATAAAATTCAAAGTAAAAACTAATTAAATAATATTAGTTATACCACAGACACACAAATTAAACCCAATAACTATAATTAAAGATTTTTTTTATTAAGTTACAATTTTTTAATAAATACTATTTTAGAAAGTTTTTTTATATTAGTCGTGTTCTTTGTCTCTTTGTCTTTCTCGTTGTCATTCCGGGTGAAATTTTGTAATCGAATTCAAACCTATTTCCCGACCACCTAGAGCTCTGAAGTTTTCAGGATAGCTAAGAACTGGATGGTAATGCCTGTTTCAAGTGTGTTTAGGCATATACATAGAGATTTTGACATAATTTCAAGAAATTCTAAATTTTATATGGACAAATAGAAAGTTTTATTTTTATTTTCCTCGTGTTCTTTGTCTCTTTGTCATTCCGGGTGGAAATTTGTAATCGAATTTAAACCTATTTGCCAACACCTAGAGCTCTGAAATTTTCAGGATAGCTTAGAACTAGATGACAATGCATGTTTCAAGTGTATAAATTGTATAAATTGTAAAAAAATATTTTTTTAAATTTAAATAGAACTAAGAAGTATAACTAAAACATTCTACGATAAAGTTGAGGATTTGCAATTAGCAACAAGTAGCATTTCTCTCTACACTATTAGCTTGAACTAAGTAAGTAAATAAAAAATTATTTAACATTAATAACCGGATTTGCATGTAGGTCTGTGGTTTTGTATTTATTTTTTAAGACAAAAACGCCAGTAAATACTTAAGTATATACCTATTAGTTGAAACGATATAACAATTAGTTATACATTTAATTCTGTCTCCTGAGAACAATAGCGATGTAACTCTGAATATAAATTAAGAATGAATTTGTAAATATAATTTATTTCAATGATGATTAAATGAATTGGTCAACGTAAAAAATAAATTAAAATTGAAAACTGTGTATGTGATTTACAATCTGAACGAATTTTATTACACAAATATTCTTTTTTATTGTTATTACATTCGGTAGGAAAATTTGAATAAAGTTTGCACAGATGGTGATTGTCTACGTATTTTTGACAGTGTCATCACTCATCCAGGCATTATTCTACTTGTTGCCGGAGCAACCCTTCCGATTTCTTATACAAATTCAAGGCTATTGTGCTTTTCGCTATTCTTATTCATAATCAAAGTGCGTCCTTAATGTCGACTGAACGGATAATATATAGTTAGTATTAGGGACAACTTCCTTCTGAAATTCGATGCCTTTGCCAAGGAGTTTGTGTGAATGCTTTTTATTGCCCAATAGGTGGTTACAGAATTTTAGCACGCAATAAAAAAACAAATCGACACCACCAATTTTTTAATGCGCTTTTCTCGTTATTTTAGTTTTGTGTTATATTCAATTGTAAAATAAAAAACGTGACTTACTTAAAGCATCATTTAACCCAGACTAATCTATTACCCATATTGGTTTAAAATGTAATTGAAATTTATTTGGATATGACTTACTAAAATTGTACGTTTTACAATTTAAGATTACGAAAACATCAAATCATATAAAAAATTAATACTTATTCATTTAAACAGGTTTTACTGACATATCTATTGTGATTTGCAGAGAGAAATACAAATTTAAATAGTAGTAGATTACATACCGAGGGGGAAAAATGATACTTTGTGAGAACTCGTATATATACCTACTACTAAAAAATTATAGCACTGAGTGAGTTCCAACAGAAATTAAAAGTTTGGTTTCATTTTTAGAATTTTCATCTATTTTTACTATTAATAAAAAAACTTCTGACGATTTAACAAAATTCACTTTACACCTTAAAATACAACGCTTGTTCTATTGAAACCCATCTTTTGACCAGGAAAAATCATTCTAATATATTTACAAATAATTACCACTAAAATTAAGGCAAGTATCCAATTGTTTCAACAACTTATCTATACCTTGCTTAATGAATTCTTTTGGCTGCTACTAAAAGAATTCTTTTGTGGCATTTTGTACTTCTTCGTTGGACTGAAAACGATTACCATTTTAACGCTGTTTTCAGTGGCCTAAAGATGTGAAAATCGCAAGACTGGATGTTGTATCAGTTTTTTCCGGTATAGATTTTCTTTCATTACTGTAGCAACATGAGACCAAGCATTATCATGCAGCAGAGAAGCCACGTGAGAGATTCACTGTTCGTTTTCATCTTATCACTTGATGAAGTTTGTTCAAAAATTTCACTAAACAAGTTTGGATTGATTATGTAAATTTTATGAGCAAGAAGTCCTCCAAGGTCGATAAAAATGTTATAACGTGAACTTGCCTCCAGCAGGTTAAACTTTAAAATTCTTTGGTGTTCGAGAATCTATTATTGCATCAATGACAGTTTACTGGATGGTTCACAATAATAAGCCAGCAATTATTAACGAAAGAAATCATTACCATTATGCCTGTATTCTGTGAGATTTTGCGAAAATAAGCACATCCGCAAGCTTTTTGGTCAGAGGGCAAAAGACGAGGAACCCAGTGAGCACAAACTTTCTTGTAACCCAGTTTGTGTATGTAAGGATGGACAGAGATCCTATACTCATATCAACATTTTCTTAAATTTTCGACACCATTTCTTGAGTGTTGAATAAGTAAAATACGCGATTCCATATACCTACTCGTTGTATTGAATTTGCAATGGTTGCAAACCTTCAAAACACAAAAATTGTATGACTGCCCGCTGATTACATTTGGACGTATTGTTAACAACAAACGCCATATTTAAGTCACAATACCTAAAATCGTAACCAAATGCAACTTATAAGTGTGAAGTTTACAAATATGTAGGTACAACTAACATTCAGCCTATAACAAAAACTGTATTAAATAATGTCTCACATGATTGATGTAAAAAATGTACCTTTTTAGTATATCCACAAATACATCGTTATTAATTATCTAATATATAAAGTAACTAGTTGTACTCGCAACGTCGTTCGCGTGTCGTGTGATTGTTGTATAAAAATTTCTTACCCCTTCCCATTTAAGGAATGGGAGAAAATTTTTTATACACCAGATGTTAAGGTGAAAGAAGACAAATACATCTGTGAAAACCGCATTCGAATCGGATTAGTAGTTTTCATGTGATGCGCGCACAAACATACAGACAGACAGACAAAAAAATCTAACCACATTTTTGGGTTCTAGTTCGATGTACCCGCGACGTCGTTCGCGTGGCGTGTTGAGTTTTGTATAAAAATTTATTTCCTCACCCCGTTAAAGGCGTGGGGGAAGAAAGTTTTGTACACCAGATATTAAGTTGAAAGAAGACAAATACGTCTTTGAAAACCGCATTCGAATAGGATCAGTAGTTTTCATGTGATGCGCGCACAAACATATACATTTCTACAGTTTTATTATATGTATATACTTAGATTAAAATGAAACCATGTTTGAATTAAATTAAATAATTTCTCACTTCTTCTTTTAACCGAAGTTTTTTCCTTTGCAAACCTATTGTGTATAATGTAGTCAGCATCAGGTGCGTCAGAAGAAGTTTAACATAAAAAATGTTATCACAAATCTTTTTGTTTTGTTGTGTTATTTTAATATTTTTTTATAAACTCACTAACATACAAAATTGCTTTATAGTATTATTCTTTAGGGTTAAACGAAGGTATACTATTCATTAAAGTTTGATAACCGATAAATCAGTTTAATTTATATTTTATATTCCATTTTACAATAACAGTAAACAACAACAATACAGTGTTTTAATGTTTTTTTTTTTTGTATAAACTAACCAACATAAATAGTTTGCATTTTACACAATTCAATTTTGCTACATACAGAAAATCTCTCTATTATCTTAATTTGTCTTCCTGATATAAAGTAAACAAACAGGAAAACAGCATTAAGTGATAAAAGCTGGTTCTAAGTTTTATCGAGCGTTAGATCTTATGGAGAGTCGTCGGACTGTTGGCGCTAATCGTGATTATGCCGCGACCTGCACCGGGTCACCTTCACAATGCCGCGCCGCGATTACACGCAACGATCTGCACGAACACGTGACTACTGGGTACTAAGTCTAGTCTAGTCTACAAACCAAATCAAATTTTACATAATTATTATATAAAACAACAAACGATTCTTTTGAGACATACATTTTTGTTATAATTTTTTAATGGCTATATATTTATCAGTAGGTACCCACAGTAGATATTTATTAGAACAACACTAATATTAGATACTTTGTGTTTAATTTAAAAGAACTTTAACAAATTTACACGATTGTTTGATTTTCTTAAACACATGCATGAAAATACACTCAAGTGCAAAAAATCGATCCATATCTATTTTTTACTGAAGGAGAAAAACGTTTGAAGATAATAACGTGTGATTCTAGTCAACGTGGACAGAAATCAATCAATAGTTTTAATCTATTTCCTGTTTAATGTTGAAATCGATTGGTTGTCCGACGCGCACCTTTGTATCAGTAGTCCTGTTAGTTTTTTTTATGGCTTTCCAGTATTGTATTTAGATTTGTTATTGAAATTTTATTTTTTGGAAATCTTTTTTGTATTTAAGACCTTATATTCTAGATATACATACCTAACTTTGACGCGGCGAGAAGGCTTGCGTGCATTAATCATGGTAATTTAAAGTCAAATTAATACATCTCAGATTATAATTAATCTTTAAAAATATTTCAAATATTTGTTAAATCGTAAATATCGAGTATCTAAATAATACAAATGAAGTCTGATCTTGCACTAAGCAGATAAGTATATGAAGTGTGAATGCAAAAAAGACAAAGTTAACTTTGAACGATACTATGCTCACCAGATGGTCAGCTAAGGCGCGAGAGAGATAGCATATCCCAAATAGACACCAGTCTCGCATCAGCAGCATTGGTAGTATATGCTAGACTGTAAACTGTTATATTTCGGGGAAAGGTATAGAAATATCATAAGCACTACAACAAAAGTCGTTTACCATTAAAAAAAATTCACGCTTGTGCTTTGAGTGATCACCCTTAGGATCACAATTTATCTAGGAATAGATCACTTACCAAAAGCCTGTTTTGGAGATGTGCCACATTAGAAAGCGTGTAATAATAAATCTGACTTATATAAGTTAAGTATTATTTGTTGCAGTTTTCTGTATCTTTGTGTTCTATAATTTTCTTTTCTTTCATGAACACAATTCTTTGACATAACAACTTCTAAAATTGTTATACTTTACTTTGTTAAAAATCAACACCGAAACTAATGTATAGTGTTATATAGGTATACATAGCAAATATAGCAATGTTTAAATAAAGGAAATTTGAGTTATGTTTTTTGTTCCTTCTATGTATCTAAAAGGCGTTTGCTATCAATAGAAAAATGTGTGGAAAATATATTATTAATAGCATAATAATGTATTTTAAGCATATAAAATATCAATCTGTCACTTTTCACACTCAAATGTCAAACTCTGTAACTGTCAATATAAAGTCAAATGTCAATTTTGTCATTTTCACACTAAAATGTCAAACTCTAGCTGTCAATAAAACGTCAAAAGTCAATCTTGTCACTTTTCACACTCTAACTGTCAATATAATGTCAAATGTCAATCTTGACAATTTTTACACTTAAATGTCAAACTAACTGTCAATATAACGTCGTATGTCAATCTTGTCACTTTTTACACTCGATTGTCAAACTCTTACTGTCAATATAACGTCAAATATCAATCTTGTCACTTTTCACATATAAAAAAAGTTTTCTATGCAATTTTACCTATTGCGTAAAGAAATTAATCAACTTTTGGTTAAACCTCGGCTAAAATGCTAAAATTTTAAGAACCAATTATATATTTTCAGAATTTCCAATATTCGTTATACAGCAACATAATTTTATAAGATAGGATAAAATGTATTTATTTAATCTCTTTAAGACAACTTCATATATATCGTTTAGGTGTTGTTGTGTGAATTTAATATTTTATCCAAATTTATAACATCGGGATAAATGCATCTGATATGAACAAATTTTTATTTAGCAACTTGGAATCAATTTCATAAAATTAATAACTATTTATTTATTACTTATTAGTCATTTAAAAATAACTTTTAACCACAATTTGTCTATTGCCGCCGCACTATCAGAGTTCCTAATCCAAAATGTAACAGCTTATCTAAAACTCGTACTTATAAAAGTTAGAAATATATAAACAGTGTAAATAATACGAAAATAGAGTTATGATGTTTTTGGCACGTTACATTACCCCACTATTACCTAAACATCTACTAACATATGACGTAACTTTTTGTTGCAGGGCAGGTTCCCAGGCCGGAGGCATCCTAACGTCCCAGCTGAAGGCAACCAATGGCTTGGTGAGTGGGGCGGGCTTAGAGTTGCCGACCCCGCCTCTTAGCAGTGCCGGTCAACTGAATTCACAAGAGTTGCAAGGTTTATTTATTAATCCACACGTCGGGTATACGCAGCCTGGGGCCGCTGGGCAGAATTTACACATTGTCAAACGGGAACCTGAGGATTTAAGTCATCATCGAAAACTGGACTGTAGTTCACCTAGTTCCGGTAGTCTCGATGGTTCAATAATCATCTCTAAACAGTCTAGAGCAAAGGTGAATTTTTAGTGACAGTGTTAGTTAATTAGTTTATGTTAATTATACATCGTACTAGTGACACGTGCTCTACTAAAATGTGATAATTCTTATTTCCATCAATATAATATGTGAATTTCTGTTTACTTCAGAATGATATTTATTATCTTGGACATTCTGTTGTAAAGGTCAACCAGCATAGCTAAAACGATCTATAAATTTCTTCCTATCTATTAGCTTTTCTGTTAGGTACTTATTAAGTAGATTAGTGCATGGTAAAGGGTGGTAGCAGTAGTAGGTATTTAGTAGTTAAAAGTAGGTTAGATCTAGGGCCCACCTAGGGCAGCAAGCATGGCACTAACACCCATTGGTGGTTATAGGTCGTGCTGGTGTCCTCGGCCGGCGGCCATTCCGGAGACCTGGTGGTAGATGTCAACTCAATCAAAGACGAGAGTCATCACGGCCTGTCTTCCCCTCAACACGGCTCTCGATCCATAAACGGGACTCCAACATCAACGCATAGCAGCCTTCTTGCAGACGGTTCAAATACAGGACCCATCGAGTTTATCTCCGCGAATGGCCTCAAACCAGCGATGTATACAACGCAGATATTCGCCTCCATGAGCAACGCTCCACATAGTGGCGGAAGTGGCACTCCTTCTCCAATTCCTTACAGTGATCATGTTCAATATACTCAAAGCTCGATCGCCGGTGGAAGTGTTGGTGGCAATTCAGCCATTTACTCTTCCAACGGAAGACCAAGTAGTTCTACAACATTTTCGGTGGCAGATCCTTACTATCGCGAATACTTTACTACTGTCGCTTCAGGGGCTGGTACTCCTGAACCTGTGTATTCTACTCAATTAAGACAAAATCAGCTTACCTATGGAGAGGAAGCAGCAAATGGTGCTACAGCAAGTTTTGTTGAAAGATATGTTCGCCAATCATATCATGGAAAAGGCGTTATAGCCGCTGCCGGCCTCACAGTTGATCTCCCAAGTCCAGATAGTGGAATAGGCGCCGATGCCATCACGCCACGCGACCAGAATACGCTGCAGCAGGTGAGCCCTAGACCTACTTCAATTAAAATCTCAACTCTTCTCTGCCAAAATTTCAATGCAGCAGCTGCGAACAGCACGACTAAGGTTTTTTATTGCTTATCTTCACTGACATCTTGTCATGTGCTTAAAAACTCATTTAATCATTCGTGTCATTCGCATCACTGCATTGTAGGTATCTTCAAAAAAAAATTAATTCAATATTATTATTTCAGTCATTTGACTATGCTGAATTGTGCCAATCAAACTCTACGCTGTTGGATCCTCTTTCACTAACACGAAGTAACAGCAGTTCGCAATCTCCTGGAAACCAACCTACAAGTCGAAGCCGACCTTGGCATGATTTTGGACGACAGAATGACGCCGACAAAATACAAATTCCTAAAATGTAAGTGAATAATATTTTCCGGTACTTGGTGGTACTCGACCGTAAAATTAAATCGGTACTAAACATTAGTTTCATCGGTGTTAATTGTGCAAGTGGTGTATGCATTCATTCATTGTTAAAAACCCTAAACATTTTTACATAATTTTACAACGAAGTGTTAATCTGTTTACATGATGGTTTGTGGTTCGATCATGTCTTCGCACATAAAGGAAATAAAACTCGGATCTTCTTAATTAAATATTTTTTAGTGTTAGATATTAAAAAACAGTGATATTAGGTTTTAATAAAATACTGTTCATCTCCGATTCAGCCTAAACCATGTCAGTGCACTATATAGTATAGAACATATAACAAAAAATCAAGTGTTAGGACTTTTTCATTAGTATCTTATTCTATTTCCTATGTAACTCTTTTTTTGTCGCTCTTTTTACGTTTACTCCGTCCGCGTTTACTTCCCATAAGTAACAGTTTATGTGATTCTGGTTACTCTTGAAATTTTTTTTGTATAAATTTAAATAATTATTTTTTTTAAACCGGCCAGAAATTAGTACTTTCCGGTTTATTTTTAGGCCAGAAAGTCTGATTTTGTCGGACAAGGCCAGAAAATAAGAATGAGTCTGGTAAAAGCTTTTACCGGACTATCACGATAGTCCGGTAAAAGCTTTTACCGGGCTCATTTTTATTTTCTGGCCCGGTCCGACAAAATGAGATTTTTTGACCCAAAAATAAACTGAAAATTACTAAATTCTGAGCAGATTAAAAAAAAATATTGTACGTAATACGTCCCAAAAGTGCTTTTACTGGACTCGCAGGCTTGCAGGCCTCGCCTGCGGCTCGCCCTGCAATTGCCCGCTCGTCCAGTAAAAGACCACTTTCGGGACTTGTTACGTAAACTACTATTTTACCATAATTTCGTTAATTTCATCTTCTTTAATTTGATACAAATGAATAGTTCTACTCTTTGCACAAAAAAACAAAGTTAACGCTGCAGTTCAAATAATTACTTATCTATTGAATTGGAAAAACTTATTTAATATAAAAGAAAAATTATTTACCAACAAAAGAAAACTGTGCAGAATAATTATTTTCAATTTTTAACAACATAGTGTATCTAATAAAAATTAGTCGAAATTCTCATTGAATAACAAGTGAAATATTTTTGTTTGATTGTGTAATTGTACTATAAGCAGTTTATGTACGCGAGAACTTGTTTAGAACTTGTCGGAAGTACCTAAATTCCTTGTACTGGTTTTGTTAATATATGCATACCAAGTTTAGGATAATAAACGTACTCTAGATGACATTTTACCGCAAATAGCTTCATGTGGAAAATGCGTTGAACCGGACAAACTCGATTTGATTATAATGTCACTTGATACAAGGTGCCTATCTCATGTCATGTAACGCAAAATAGTTGTAATGAAGCCTGTTAAACAAGTTTAGGTGATTCACAATAGCGTGTATTTTACTCTAGGTTGCTTTTTCCACACTCTGAATATCGTTATGTGTCAACTTTTAATGATTTTATTCTTGGAGGTCATCGGATCAATTGCAAACCAACTGAACACTTTTGTGCGTCGTTAAGACAGAAATTTAATATTGTTGTCTTCAAAATTTAGGACTGTGTCGTTTAAAAGATAAAAGTACGCGATAAGCCGTTTGTTGTGAGAAACAGTGACAGTGATAATCGTGGACATGCAATACTAAACGATATCTATTTCTTACAGATTTTCTCCTGTTGGTTTCAAATATCATCTAGAAACACCTATATCAACGTCGCAAAGACGAGAAGACGATAGGATAACATATATTAATAAAGGACAATTTTATGGAGTTACTTTGGAATATATACCAGATCCTGATAAACAATTAAAATCACAAACAGTAAAGGTAAGTGCATCAATTATTTAACTAATATTATTTTATAATCCCACGCAAATTAGAACAATTAGAGCATTTATAGATTGAATTAATAAAAAAGGCGAGTCCTCCATGCTAATGTAATCAACATACAATAGATCCTGTATATGTATTATAATTGTAAATCATATACACAATGTGCAATACATTCATTAGTTACATCGCTCTTACTGTTAAAACTATTTTCTTAACAATTTAACTTTACTACATCATAGAAACTTGGTGCGAATAATAGTAATTAATACTTTAATGATTATGTAACAAATAAAGGTCTCGCCTTATTTGTTGTATCTAATGCTTTTTACAAAATGTGTT
This sequence comes from Altica lythri, assembly GCA_964028335.1. Taxonomy (NCBI): domain Eukaryota; kingdom Metazoa; phylum Arthropoda; class Insecta; order Coleoptera; family Chrysomelidae; genus Altica; species Altica lythri. The sequence goes on from OZ034800.1 coordinate 69,891,604, forward strand.
AATAGGCATCTATATTCGAATAAAATTCAAGATTGAATTGCGGATGTACTGTGAATTGTTGAAATAACGGTAGATATCGGGTCGTATAAAATAAACATTACTTCATCTTGTTTGAATATATTAGTTTTCAACTTTAAAACATTCTTATAAAAATATACAAATTAAATATAACTAATCTCATCTAAGTTTTAAAATTTCTTCCAGTATCTAGGTATTATGTTAATAATAATATTAACAATTTTAAACAGCTTAGTTGTTGTCTAGTAGTACATTATCTTTATACAGTTTAGTAATCAATAAGAAAAAACTGATAGCACTTGGGGAGTGCCTACAGATGTTACTTACACTTGTGTATTTTTAAAGTTACTTCTATTCGTACGCCTGGCTTTGTAAATTTATATGGGAGTTAACCAGCAAAATCATTACATTACGTTATATATATAATGGCTTGAGTAAGAGAGAGAGACAGAAACACATATATGTATATTTGTCGGAAAAAACAAAAATGAAATATTTAGCACATGTTATTAATTGTTACTATAAGTACTTTGAATACTGTTTAAACATTCAGTACATTGAAAAGAGATAGATCTACAAAAAAACAGTCTGAGCTAATTTTTTAGTATCATATTGACGTATCACATTGTGTTTGACAAATTATTTTATTATTCTGTCACATAAATATACATATTAAGTTTAGTATTTTATATTAATAATAATATTCGGTAATGAGTTAATGAGTATTGTATTGTAGTCTATAGTATCGTCACATGGTTGGCAGTACCTATAGCTTATATTATATCCTGCAATATGCTTTTGTGGTTGTTGCCTGCATAAACAGAGGTTTTAGGAAATGTATTTCAGTTAACTTTTTGGGTAATTATAATGTATTTTATAAATATTCTTTCATTATTTCCACAAAAATATCATAAATATTACAAATATTCTTGCATTTATCGCATTATATATTCGTATAGCTTACTTCTTTGGGAATTTTCGAGTTTAACTTTTTATGAGTTGATATGAATAGGTCACTTCTTTTTGAAGTTTTGCTATTTAATGCTAGTTTTCGATCTTTTTCTATTAAAGAGGCTCCCTCACCTTGTTGCCCACCTATACACGCTAGTCAAAATATTTGATATTGCACACGTTGGCGGCACTGATTAACATTATACTTTATACAGTTTTTAGTTGATATTATGTACGCACGATATATATTTTCGCAATAAATTGTTTTAGATTTTGTTCGATAAGCGCAGAGACTGTACATGTTCATGGTTCAAACATATAATGATTTTGCTAAATCATTCCTATACAAATTTCTAACGCCGGCCGCGTGAATAGAAGTATAACTTCTACCGACAGTCCCATTGACTGCCACAATCGTTTTTTTACAAAACAAATCAAGTTTTCAGTTTTACAATTTTCGAATCATTTTTTTTTAAATAAGGTGTATGCATAAATTGGACTGTTATCCATCTTTATTATTAATCGACTATTTCACTAGACTATTTTTAACTGACAAAACTGCATAGCAACGACACGTTTCATATTGACAATACGTAATATCTCAGCGACAAAATTATGACAGGTCCGTTACTAAGGTGTCTGGTAATGCTTCGTTGATATTGTCTTATTTTTCTCGTGAAATAGTCTTGTCGAATACCATTCGAGAGAAAATTTTATCCCGGCCAAATTTTCTTCTGGTTTTATTCAAGTTTGTTGCTTTTTGGCAATTTCCGCTCATGAAGTTTTGACAAAGTCACTCGATTGACGTCTCGTGATTTTGTCAAAATTTCATTCGCGTAAATTGCCAAGCAACAAACTTTCATACCAGTCGAAAATTTTGCCGGCAAAATTTTTTCTCTTATGATATTATATACGAAAAAACTGGCACTAACTTATCTTGTGAATTTGTTTTTATTGACGATTTAATATCGAATATTGTCTCACATTCCGTTATCACTTAAAAATTATAACGATTTTCTCTAACGAACTGTCTTTTTTTCAATTTTACGATTTTTTTTTGCGTTTTTGTCGATTTTATCATATTTTCTCGTTTCTCGTTATATACTAAATACATCCGGGTTTATCGGATTTTTTTCTTTTCGATTTTCCACACTTTTTATTTCCGATTTTTTAGATATTTTCTCGATTTTTCCTTTCTTTTTTCCGTTATTTTTCCTGTTTTTTTTATTAACTATTATTTGACTCAAGTTTCTCGTTTGTAATAATATTTTTACCCATTTTTAACAATTTTTTTATTATTATTTTTTTTCGATTCCTACTTTTTCTATTTTCCTTAGTTACAATTTTTTCTTGTTGTTCTTTCTGTTATTTTTTCCCAGTTTTTTTTCTTTCTCGTTTTTTGATTTAACCATTTTTTCCGATTTTTTTTTCATACGGTTTCTTTCTATTTTTGCGATTGTTATCATTTTTCGTTTTTTTCCTAATTTTTCTAACTTTCTCAATTCTTTTTATTTGAATCGTAATACAACGCCTTATAACAGAATCTAGATGTCAATTAATTGTATAGATGAACTTACACCGCCATCTATTCGTAAATTGAAGCAAGTGAGCGTTATTATGGGTTATCAACCCCTAATAGTTTTTTTAACATTTTATAATGTACTGACATGACCTCGCTTTAGTTTTATTTATACTTTTAGTTTTATTTATAGTTGTCGCATAAAATAAATATTTGCAAAGTAGTAATGTTTGTTGTGTAAAAGATATGTTTTTAGTATATTGGTGGTAATAATAATCTAATTATGAAAAATAATTAAAATCACTTTAAAATATATTAAAAAGCATTTCATTCGTGAATTTCAAAACTTTCGTTTCTAAGGTATTTAAAATACCTCCAATAATCTTTTTTTAAAACCGGCCAGAAATTAGTACTTTCCGGTTTATTTTTAGGTCAGAAAATCTCGTTTTGTCGGACAAGGCCAGAAAATAAAAATAAGTCCGGTAAAAGCTTTTTTGGTCCTCCGTCCAGAAACAATACTATTAATTACTTCAAAATCGTCCGGAAAATGGCATTTTCCGGCCTAGGCCGGCAAAGTAACTTTTAGATTATCTAAAGAGATGGCGCTATGAGTTTAAATTTTAAGTCATCAAAAATACATAATGAATATTACAAACTTTAATTAAATTTATTTAAAAACTGCGTATAATATACTAAACTTACCTATAACTTTTTCTAAAGATAAGCAGGATTCTAATTTACATTTAATTACTCTTACAACTTGTATTTTAAAATTTGACATTTATGTCAATTTATGAACATCTTTATATAAACATCTAATCTTGTATGTCACGAAAAAGTTTTTGAACTTGTGTGTTTGCAACATATGTTAATTAAAACACTAATAACTGCTGAAGCTAAACACGTATATTAAGTATTAAACAAATTATTACACAATACACAACAACACAACTATAATATAGGTAAACATCCAATGTGGTGCTTATTATATATCTGTCGGCTCTCTTCTAGTCAGTGGCCTTAGTTCAGGTAGCACAAGCAGTCAAGTCTTGAACATAACAGAACTTTTGAAAATATTAAAAATTTGTCGGACCAAAAAATAGTGTGTGTTACACGTCCGGAAAATGTTTTGCAAGTGCTCGTATTGTTTCGCCTCGGTGCTACGCACCTCGGCTACACAACTTTACTCGCTCTTGCAAAATGTCATTTTCCGTCCTTGTGTCACAAATAACTATTACCAGACTATCACAATAATTTTCTGGCCCGGTCCGACAAAATGAGATTTTCTGACCCAAAAATAAACTGGAAATTGTACGTAATACGTACCAAAAGTGCTTTTACTGGACTCGCAGGCTTGCAGGACTCGCCTGCGGCTTGCCCTGCAATTGCCTACTCGTTCAGTAGACCACTTTCGGGACTTGTTACGAAAACTACTATTTAAAGCTAATCTTGATGTTATTAATTGAAAATATAGCAGTTTTCTGTATAATCCAAACATTACAAATGTATAGAAATAGTGAAAAAAAAAAGGGTGTGGCAGTCAGTGGGACTGCGGCAGAAGTTATACTTCTATGCACTGTTAACTAATAAAACGTAATAACTACAAACTACAAACACAGGCAAGTAGAAATATTTTTTTTTAAATTAACTGCATTCAATTAAATAAATACTTAGAAAAATAAGACCAGTTGATGTGTGTCCTTACTTCAAACACGAAAACTATACAGTAAATCGATCAATGTACAAAAAAAGTGTTTACAAAACCCCATAGTGCAAAATATAATTCAAATTACTGAATACATATTATAATTAATATTATTAATATAAAATACTAAACTTTATATGTTTACTTACGTGACAGAATTATAAAGTAATCTGTCAAACACAATGTAATACGTTACTATGATATTCCAAAACATTAGCTCAGATTGTTTTTTGTATATCTATCTCTTTTCAATGTACTGATACCTTATATGTGTTTCTGTCTCTCTCTTAATCACACCATTACATATGTAATGATTTTTCCCATTTAACCCCACACAAATCAAGTCCATGATAAGAAGTATAACTTCAATAATAACACGTTACAAAACTTTATTATACCGTAGAAAGAAATACGAACTATTATAAATAATCAGTAAACACTATCTCTATTATTTTTTGAAAAATTCATTAAGTAAATGATATTGTTTATTGTAAATATGTATATTAAATTTATGTATATTTGGAATTGGAATATTTTTAGAAATATTCGTGGAAGAAACAATGACTAACCATTAAATTTGCATTTTCTTTTATTTCATCAATTTCTCGTTAGTAACAAATTTGGATTTTAAGAACTTTACTCATAATTATTAGTGTTAATTACTGGCAATAAATTTGTAGTTAAGGTGTAAGTTAAACATATCTAAAAATTTTGTAAGAAACATGGTTCAATAATTACAAAGCTAAAAGTTTGTTGAAAATAGCAGAATAAGTACCTACCTACTAATTTTAAAAACAGTATTTATATAAACGGCTATAAATTTTCACTCTAAAGTGTTGATTATATGTTAAATAAGTGCATAATAAATCGAGATAAGGTATCACAGATTGTTATAAATGTTATTATTGATAATTAAAGAACGTCCATAAACTTTCGTATTAATTGGTATAATTACCGGTAATTTTGTTGGCCAGAGCTTAATTACTCGGTATACGTAATTGTAAATTGTCTTA